>PVLD010000347.1:0-164919 GCA_004027595.1 Dinomys branickii | reverse complement strand
CATAAGTTTTTTCCCAATCAAAATGTGCCCTTTTTGCAATTCAGCAATTTATAATAATAACCATTTCTTCTTTTATCTCATTTAATACTGTCTTTGGTGAATACCACAATGGTTATATTTCATAAATCATAGTAGAATAATCATAAATCTCTCTACCAGGTGTTTGTATTCCAGAAAGTCATTATTTCTATAACAAAGGCATATCATAAAATATTTTCTCAAGAGAACACTTCCTGACACTCCAATAAAACTAGGCATTATATTTATGCATTTTATCTTTAAACATATTATTTAAATAAGTATATGTTAGTAAAACACAAACTTATTTGATGATGCATGATATATAATCATTTACTGTTGGTAAAAGGAATAAACCTATTCACATATTTCAATTACTGAATACAAGTACTTTTCCACTCTTGCCTCATTTTTGATACCTTCTCAAAGCTGGTATATCACCCTCAATTCTTTGACCTTCAACCCAAGTAATTCTTGCATCGACCTTGGACTTAAACAATTACCAACACAAATTTTTGCTCTTCCTAACACTTTTGAACTAATTTTAAAGTATATATGAATTGGTATGCAAGTTGACATATGTTGTTGAATAACTTGAACTCTAGATTCATACTCAGCAGTGTTTATCAAAGGAGCTGAATGATTCTTTTAAATGAATCATTATGTTATCATCAATTACAAGTACATAATAAATTATGTTAAATGTGCTTTTATCTGTGGAATGCTGCACTGCAATTTTACCCCATTTAAAAAACAGCAACAGGAGCTAGGGGTATACCTCAGTGGAATAAGTGCCTGCCTGGCAAATGCAAGGTCCTGAGTTCGATCCCCAGTATCGCAAAAAAAAAAAAAAAAAAAAACAACAGCGACAACCCCCTCGTCATCCCATCATGTAGACAGAGCAAGTGATTTGAACATGAATTATGTAGGAATGGTGGAAGGTCCTATAACTGCATGATAAGAACTGGTAGTGCCTTTCCATGCAGCGAGTGGCCCTACATATTGGAGGACTATGCATCTGTGCTCTTTGACTCTGTGATTCCCTCAGTCTGAGGAAATGGAAACAGAAATGGCAGGTCACTACTGGGTAGGAGCATTAAGGACCAGTGTGTTGCTTTTCACATCTGTTCTAGATAGAAGCTCGTCCATCAACTTGGAACCCAGAGTGAACACAGTGTGGAACCGACAAACAGAAATTTGTGGATGAAGCATAACTTAGTGATTTTGATTGATCCAAGGAATATGCACTGAACTATAATAAAGCAAAATCTTAATGATACTTGGTTGTTTGACTGAGTCTTCCAAAATTCTGGAGTTCTACTCAGTTACTATGAATAACTATTAGCCTAATATATAGCTTTAAAAGTAACCACGAAAATTATCAATTAACACCTAGAGTTTGATGTAATGGAATACTCCTATTCCTTTGATTTTTTTATCAGGTTCTGCTCCTGAAGTTAACCTAACACAGATTTAGAAATAATAAATTTTAATGTAGATTTTAATATAGTGAAAGAAATTGAAGTATATGTTCAACCCAAGACAGAAAAGACTTAGTACAGTGCAGCTTTAGAATGAATCCACCATATAAAGGCTTGTGTGTAAATGTCCCCCCAAAGCTTCATGTAGTCTTAGGAGGGGCTTTTTCAGAGGTGGCTGAATCTAGACTTGTGACACTGGGACTGACCCATGGTACAATGCTAGGATTAACGTACTAGAGTTAAGGGTGGGTCATTATGAAATCAGGCCACTGAGTGGTTGGGCACCCCCTTACTCCCAGTAGCCTGGATACAATATAAGGCACAGAGAAAGAGCTGTCATGCTTTTCATAATTTTTTAAGAGAAATTTTTAAGAAAGGATTTTAGTATAGAGAATCATTTAACTCTTAAAAACAATAGAAACTAGTAGTTGCAATGAAAATATGACAAACACAATTTTTTCAGGTCATTTGTAAGCCTTTCCATCACCAGTACAGAAATCAAATTTGTTCACTTCAGAAATTCTTGAAGTGCCAAAACTTTTATTCTACGTCTAGATTTTCCAAAGGTAGCTGTGTCTGCTGTTATGTATTGTAGCCTAATTTTGGGGGTTAGGATTTCTAATGTTGGCTTAACAGTGGCCTGTGACAACCTTGGATTCTCTTGGTCTATATTATTTTTTAAGAGCAGCATAGATACATAATTTTTCTCTGATTTTTAAGAAGCCAAGGAAGATTTTATCTTGAAGACTCTGAACATGCTGCTCTGTGAGCTTTCTCTGTGATTTTTCTCTCTCGTAACTTTCAAACAGAATTATATTGCCTCTACCTAACGTTACAAAAACTTTGGGTGAAAGCCCAAAGTGATTCCAAGACTCTGGTATGATTCTTTGTAACCTGGAACGCTTCCTAGAAGTTATCTTTGTTAGGTAGCTATTTCGATGAACAAACTGGGTAAGAGAAAGCTACATGACCAGCTGAAATACCACTGTCTACATTTGCTCTCTGGTTCTATAAAGATCTCGTGCTTGGTAATTAATTATAGGAAGCTGGCATCATGAACTGCGGTCTCAAAACCCCTTAAACTTTATTTTCAAATATATCAATTAATATAAAGATCAAACCACTGAATCATATTGGTAGACATAATTGTATCAATAAGCTATTATTCTGTAAGATATAAGCTCAAACTTTAGAGATTTCAAACAGCCACCATGTATTCAAACAATCACCAGTCCAGGAATCTGGACAGTGCTACATAGCTTCATATGTTCTGTGACCATGAGATATGAACCTCTGTACCTAGATCCATGAATACATTGAGCAATAAGAGTATTTCTGGATGCCAGTCATCCCCTGGGGTGGTTTTCCATACCTTATCATTGTCTGTAGCAAGCCCAGGCTCGGGCGAAAGCTCTTTTACTCTTGGGCCATATGATTCTGAAAATTCAGGGAAGAATTGGAGTATAATATTATTGTGGACTTTGTGGTAGTTTATACTAAGAGCTTCAACAAAAGGCCCAAAGAATTCAGGAGGAAGGCTTTGTTTTCTACAGTAGAGAGATCCTCACCAATTGAACAGTAGTTCCTGGCCTACAACTGGATCAGAATAAAGAGTAAGTATGTGGCCACAGAACATGAAGTGACTATGTGACTGTAGTTTCCCCCCAATATGTATCTACATATGTGTTGTGTGTTTCTCTCTGAGTTTGCCTATATGGACTCATGGAGTTTGTGGAATCAGCTGCTGAAGAATTAAAGTAGTTAAGCCAGATTCACATGGCTCAGCTCAGTATGTTCGTGAACACAAAAACTACAGACAGCAGCCACACTCTGCACCCTCGCCAGCACAGCAGTGTAGGAACGTGGTACGGTTGCAAGCAGTGAACGTGAGACTAGGGCAGCCTGAGGAAATAATACAGATGTGATTGCCAAACGGTGCCAGTGGTCTTGGATGTTTCTCAGAGGCCTGGAAGGAGATAGTATAGTTTAAAATACTGCATACCAGGAAGTCTAGTGACTGTCAGGGACACACAGCACACAACTATTTTTTATCTCATATCTATATCTTACTATCTAGCAGAGAGGAAGACTGCACTCCTAATGATTTAATTGGTAGAAGTACTCTAGATCTCTCTTCAGCAAGACAGAACATGCCCAACTGATCCATGAATGTAATAGGGATAGAAATTTGGTACAGGCCTGACCATGACTTTTTCTCACAAAGACAGATTTAACTCCCACCTCTGCTAATTGCAGTCTTCTGGTAGCAGAGGTAGACACTGAGGCTTTCAAAGGACTGGTCAGGGGCTGGATGGGAAACTGATTGCATCAGATCCCTTCCATCCTTGGACAATGGTGATTCATTCTCACTGAAATTCATGTCGACTTTGGATATAGGTTTGCCGTCTGCAACTATGAGGTCTTTGCACGACTCAGCATTTCATAGCTTTAAGAATTAGCAAAACGGGGTCATTCACAGAATTTCTCAAACCAAGAAAGTAAAAGAAATAAGTGCAGTGCTGGAGACAGGATGCGGGGACGCACATCTTACTAAATATCATGTCACTCGGAAGCCACCAACCTAGTAGAATAATGGAATGATATCTTAAAGTCTGAGCTAAGGTGGTAGCTTTGAGAGTAGATGCTATTGTTTTTGGTACTTTATTACAAAATGCAATATATTCACTGAATCTATGAGTGCTAGATCATCAAT
This sequence comes from Dinomys branickii, assembly GCA_004027595.1. NCBI lineage: Eukaryota > Metazoa > Chordata > Mammalia > Rodentia > Dinomyidae > Dinomys > Dinomys branickii. The sequence goes on along the minus strand of PVLD010000347.1, from coordinate 160,707 downwards.
ACATAATGCTACATGATTCAGGGGCCCAACAGTGAGAATGTATGAGTCTATTAATTAAAAAGTAGAAGTAGCAGCTACATTAACCCATCAACAGCGTTTATGCTTCTGTGTCAAACAGATTAGGAGCTTTGTTGTTGGGATGAGGAAATGCCTTGCTTTTACAAGCAATTTGTAATGGAATCATGAGCTTAAAGCTACATCTCGAGGATGGTAGCTATGGATACTCAGGATGGGGACCAGCAAGCGAATGAAATATCTACTACATGCTTGCTCAAAATCAGCCCTTATAATGAAAGGACGATGTGGCTTCTGTGCAATGGCAGCAAGAAGAGTGACTGTGTAATTCAGGGCGCTCCTAGAGATACGTCTTGGTGCTTCCTTGCTTAGCTGAGTTGCAGGGAACTGTACTGGCTGAGGTTATGGAAAATGGAGAGCACATGCTGCAAGAAATAGATGATGGCTATGAAGTATGGTCTCATAAACAGTTTTAGCAGAGGGGTGAAGAGTTTTATACTAAAACTTTTTATTTAGAACACTTTATCAGCTTGTCAGCCACCATCTTGAACATTCAGCAATGGATTAGAATTAATAGCAAATATAAGGAAACTTGAATGTTTCAAGGGGTGGATGGCATGAGATACCTCTAGTGCCCGCCTCCGTGATCTTGCGTTTGTCAGTGACTAAGCTGCCACTGCTGTAAATAATTCTCTGTGGGCTTCAATTTCCTTGGCTCTGCCTGTAACTTGCTTCAAACTTGTATTGTGTGTCTTTTATTTGGCCATACTATACCAGGGTTCTACGGAGCAGAACACCTGAAAATATCTTCTCGGTAGCCGCAAAGTAAGGATCCCATCTCAGAAGCAGCCATGAAGAAAAAGTCAGAAGTTAATAGAAAAATAATGCTTTCTTTATCTTGTCAGTCCTGGAGTGGAAAATTCTAACAAGCACCCTAGACAGCCTGTACAGGCTTTGTACAGGCTTTGTAGAGGCATTTCTGTTTTGGGTGTCACTCGCTCTAGTTCTCAGTTATAGCTTTCCAAATTTGCCTCACAAAGCAACTAGTTGCACTACAATTTTTAGTCTCAAACTTGGCTTTCAGGAGAACCAAGCCTAAAGCAGAGGCATATTGATAAAACTATTTGTTTAGCGAGATTCAAACTAGCTTTCTATGAGTGAAAGGGGCCATTTCTCCACTGAGATACAGCTGTCACTATTGTAAACTTTAGCATAAACAAATACGCCCTCGAATGTCCTGCTATAAAATGTAACATCCAGCAATGACGCACTGACATCATTAATTCCAGCGTATGAATGATCCTCAGGTCCAAATGGGAATGTGCTGTTAGGTAGCTGTAACAAGTGCCCCAAGTCAAACAATACTGAGACCAACACAAGGAACGCATAAATAAAATCTGAAGGCCTTAGGGCCATAGCTACAAGGCTTCCTATCTCTATCATGGAGCCACTGGAAACCACCAAACAGTTGTATGAAGTGTATTTGAAGAATCACTTACTTGAAATCTTACATTTACAGATGAAAAAGACAGGGCCATAAAGATTATTGATTCTACTTTATTCAAAGGTTTTGTTGTGGTTGTCGTTGTTATTCACATTCTCTTCCTAAGTGTGAGAAAAACAGAGAACCTAGGAGGGGGAAGGAAGTGAGACCTGTTCCCTGAGAACGTGAGCCACGCTTTATGTGAGCCAAATTTAATGTTCTGAGGAAGGGAATATTTTAAGTACCAAAAGTAGTTGATAACAAAGGTAATATCAAGTGTGCATTCATAGAATAAAAATCCTACACACATTTTTAATTAACAATTGAATGTCTTAAAAGCATGCATTTTCAAGTTTTCTTGTAAAGAATACTATTATTCATCAAGATTACAATTCTTTAAATTTAGTGGACTATCCCTTTGTTAGCTGACTTTTACTAACTCATAAGCTGGTTTAATGACAGGAAAATATTCACTAGACACTGAACATTAACTATTAAATATCATCTCTGAGAAAGTAGAATGGAACTCCAAATTTCCTCCTGGGGCAATTTTAACTCATTATCTCCTATCATCTTCAAAGACTTCTGAGCTATATAAATATCTACTTTAAGGGTCAAGATTTCACTGTATACAATGATCTGTTCTGTAATTATTAGAAATGTAAAGCATATTGAAATTACAAGATAATCTAACTTGTCCAGATTAAGAATGAATTAATGCACTGATGTTTGACAATCATCAAAATTTCTTAATTACACTTTGACTATTTTATTTTTAACAAATGTAAAACATAAACTGAATAATACTAGTCATATAATTTATAAATCCTTAAAGAAATATTACCTCATAGATTTCTGAGTCATTAACAATTAATCAGGTATCATTAATATAATAATGGAAAGATGGAGATGAAATCTTGCCTTTTATGAAGTTCTATACATTTTCCTCTTTTAACATTGCAAATTATATTATTTCCAAAATCAGACTTAGTGAGTGATAATTTAGAAAATATTCATGCTTGGATCCAAATGAGGGATTACATATACGCTTATTTAAGCAAAATAGCATATATGTACATTCCATAAACCTTCCTAATATTTGAGTACATACTTATTTATCTGGCAACAGAAATGAACGTCGAAAAATTCAGCTGTCCAAAACATCCACGAGTAACTTGCTCAGACAAGCCATGTAAAACACACATTCAGGCCAAAAGATAGCCAAGCATCCCATTACTTCCCCGGAATCCTACATCTTACAGCAGCACGGGGGGAAAGGATTGTCTTCAGATAAATGACATCTAGGCCAGAGGATGTTCACAATTTTAATTTATCACATAAAGCCCTCCTTTGCGTACCTCACATGGGCACCAGTCAAATCAAATCAAGTCAGTGCTGAAACGCCAGCGAGCCACCAGATGGCAGCAATGCTTTTATGAATAATGCAGCATTCTGTGGCGTCCTTCTAAGATTTCCTATGTAAATAATAGAACAATCCTTACTTTAGCAAAAAGAACAAATTCGTTCATAATGAAGACAGTCGTGTTTTTCATATCACCGTTTTTTGGTGGAGTTCCTTTGTTTGTTATTTTTATAACCATTAAACAATCGATTGCTGCTGAATTTCATCTTGATACTATGGTCGAAAATATCTGAGGCTTGAAACAAATATTTTCCTTTCTAGTGGACAAATAACATCTGTGGTTGTACATGTTCCAGTGCAGCTGTCAAAAAGAAGGGTTTCACATAATTTTCTGCCACCCTTATCAGAGACTCCTACTCATCAAAAGTATGTTTTCATGACCTCTCTTTCCATGAATTGATTTCAAATCCATTACAGATCTCAAGTACCAGAACTTTATCTTTTACTTGATCACAGACATGAGAATTTGAAAATGAAGCACTGCTTAAATTCAACATCAAAACAAAACTAACAAGGTTGATCTAAGTTACTTTATACCAGAATGCCTCCATGTCAGGATTTGCTTCCCTTTTTTGGAGCTTTTTAAATAATTTGTTACATTTGTCCCCTAAATGTTTTGGTTTGCACATGTTCACCCAGAAAGTGAGGCTGTTAGAAATCCTCCCAGTGCTGGAGATGAAATCTCAGGTAAAATAACGAGGTTGATGTTTAGAATCTAACAAGTCATTGCTAAAATGAATTGCATCTAAATCCTCATTACTGTCCCTTCCTTGGTCACATCAACCCATAACAATTTGTTAGTTAAAATAGAGTTGTGCTGGCTTCCTTCCTGATTTCTCCCTCGCAGCAGCCATATCATTTCATCGTCTCAGTTAGACATCACTCAACATCCTGTTTTGCTAAGATAAAAGAACAGCCTCCCCCTCCTTTTCAAATACCAAGAATCCTTAACTGGCCTGTGATGTTTTATATCCCTACTTTTGAGTATTTATTTTCCACTAAAGTTTTAGTAACACGCTTCACTCATATATTGAAAGACTCTCCTCACAGATTCCACAAGTGGCCTGTACAGTTTGGTGTGAGGGCTGAAATTTTCCTTTCATCGTAAACATAGTATTTTTCCCTACATACATAGTGGCTTTCATTTATGGATATTTGCTTTGCTGTTATCTGACACTGCTGTGAACATCACTCTGAGCTTTTAGTTTTGTTCACCACTGCACAGGTTTTTCTCCGATTCAGTGACTTGTAGCATATAAACAGTGTGTATGCGCGCGTCTGTGTACATGTGTCAGATCCCGTCTCATTACCTATGTTGCTAAACCCGAGTGGCATCAGCTATTTATCCTGTGCTATCCAAAAGTACTCAATTTTATTTCACCCGGCTCCATCTTTATGGACAAGCTGTAAATTGTGATACCATTTAGTGGCCCCGTCTGTTATGTAGCAGCTCTGGAGATTAATGCTTTTTGCTGGAATAGGCCTGTTTTCTATTAAAAATAATCATACTCAGCATGAAGTAAATATGGCAGATTTCTTTTACAAATATACCATAGGAATTTTGAAACAGATATGAAAAATTGATCCCTTAGTTTGAATGCTGCCTTGCCCAAATCAAACTAATATTTTCTTTACTGTCCACAGGATGACAACCACAAATGGAAAGCCATACCACTTCATGTTTCTCCTGGAACCCCAGGGGTGGTGTCTCTTTGCCTCAGTGTGGTGTGCATAGTCCGAGGCCTCAAGTTAGGCTAGCTCATTTCACACCAGCTATGTGCACGTGGAGGAAATGCATGGCTGGTCACAGGAGCCCATAGACGGCAGAGAGGCCATTAGACTAGCAGTACCAAAAGTTCAAGAAATAGAGTATGCTGTGTAAAAAGAGGGGATTCACAGCATGAGCTCGATCAGTGAAGAACAAGATGCTGCAGTTAGCTGGTGTCAGAGTAAAATGCAAATTTTATTCTAAACGCCCAGCTCCTAACTTTAAGCACATGTTGTCAGCTATTTGTGAAGGTGAGTTGAGGTGGGCAAAACAGGGGGCACTAGGGCACATGGCTCCATTCTTCACGTAAAATGGTAAAAGAGGAAGAAAACAAGTTGACACAGTTCTTTTCACTTAAAAATTTCTATCTATGTCATGTTAGATGCTTTAAGTGTCTTGGATCACTTCGCTAATTTGGGACAAAAGTGTATTAATAGGGCTCTCCAGTCTTACACATTCCTTCTGCCTTGATGCTCGTTCGAAGGGAAATGAATGCAGTAAGGTAGCACTGGAGTGGCTTATGGAATAACGAAGCTGTCCAAATAAACACATGGCCTTCCGTGTCCAATTCTTCAACCTATGAGCTTCACAGGATCATCCAGGAAATGTAAGCTTGGTGTTCTTTCCCCATATTAATTTGATGAATCTAGATTATATGTACAGCTTTATCATTTACAAAATAGTAACCTTGCAAGAAGACAGAGGTTTCCAAGTCACATGATTTGAACAAACCAGCACACGTAGTGTCTTGCCCCTCGCCTCCTTGTTTCCTTCCTCCTTTCCCTAGAGATAACATGTTCCGGAGGCCACACCTAGCTGCTGGCAGTCAGCTTTCTGTCCCCCTGCAGGTGGTTTTTTCACAGTCAGTCTTAGACACTCTTGATACTCATTTCTGAAGAAGAGCCCTACTATGCAGTTGTACCTGTCCTTCATGTAAGATTGTTCTGCATAATCCCACCGACTAAAGGGAAGCCACGAACAAACAGCTCGGCCCTACTCTTTCAGAAGGGAGACAGGAAGTGTAACCCGTGTCTTGTCTTCACTGTTATGCTTACCTCCACCATGCCTCTTACCGCTCGCTGTTCGTAACTTAGTACAAGCTTTAAGTGTAAAATGTTTTCTTTAAGTATGAACTTGAGTATGTCCTTAATTAGTATGCACACTAATTTGATATTTATAATTAATAATATTTATTTAAAATAATAAAATATTTAAAATCACTTGAGTGAGGTTTGAGGAAATCCAGCAAATCAAAAGATTTTTACATGGCTTATTAAATCTCAGTATATTGAGTAGGTTCAGAAGATGCTGGAAAGGAGAACTAGTCAGGAATTCTGAGTTGCACTGTACACATAACTACATCCTTCATCTCAGTTCTTCTAAATTCCACACCTGGATGTTCCCTCAACCTGTTTTGAGATGATGGGGTTAGTCAGTGAATGATTACATACTATTTTGATTATAGTAAAACCACTCCATGGTTGCTTTCAAATACACTAAAGGATTGATTCATTTTAACACTAACACAAGTGAGAGACAGGTGAGCTGAAGTCTATTATTTCTTATTTCCTTGGTGGGAAAAACTGGAAGTTGCAGGAGGAGGGATCCTGCCTCGGTTCTGCATAGAGAACTGTAAAACCGATAAAGGCAAAGCGAGAGCAAGGTCCTCAGACTCACGGGCTCTCTCTGCTTTACCTTCTGAAAGATAGATGACTATCTGAGAGGCATATAAAATGGTTGGGGACAAGCTGGAAGGCCAAAAGCAACTATACTAGACATTGATGCTCCTCATCCTCTGCTTTATTTTTAATGCAATTCCTTTTAAGATTCTGGGAGTGATTCTCTAAAGTGAAACCAGCTTTGCTTGAAATCTAATGCATGTTCGAATGTGAGGAATTATCCTTTTGCATTTAGACTAACTATACACATTGAAAAATGAAAGAGAAAATTGGTAAAAGCTCAGATTTATTTTAAACCACCACTTTTAACATGAGGAAATGGATAAAAGCAAAATACCAGTAGTTTTCCTTTTGGCTTAAAGTGGCATTTTCCAAGACGCTATTAAATTATCTTTGCATTAATAAACTTAAGTAGCACTTAAACATTTTAAGCTGAGATATATTCAGATCAAGAAGAGCAATCAAATTATTTTTAAGTGTAATGCATATCCCTGGAAAATATTACTTGGATATGTTTAATATACATTGTAGTTCAGAACACTTCATCTAAAGTCAGAAAAGAAATACGAGTCATGACAGACTTCCTCCATTGTCTACTTATAAGAAACAGCCTGTGTCTTCTGAGATAAATCTTATATTAAGAATCTTAAATCCTGGAAATTTTGTCATGATATTTGTGGTGGTTATAATTTGTGATGAGAGAGGAAAACAGACTTTCATCTTGAATCATTTAATTTTTCCACCTAAGTCATCAACTAACAATTTCCTCATGTGCTATAATTTAGTAATTGGTGGAATTGTTCTATTTAAAACATGTAACCTATAGAGCAGTCCAATGCATGTTCATAGGTAAAATTTCACTTTAAATATGTCAGAAAAAAATGAGGGTTTAGTTACCATCTAGCTCTGAAGAAAAATTAAGACTTTATAATACAAGCGATTCAATTATTTTAAACAAATAATTAGCTACTGTCTTATACCTTATAATGAAAAGGGCCAAGAAAACATATCGTGCCCTATTCACACCTTGGAAATCATGGAGTAAAAGGCCCATATTGTGGACAAAATTTCCTACAAGTTCTTATGACAGTATATTTTTTAACTGAAACAGCAGAATTTTAGCCTTAGCAGTTACAATGCCATCAGCTAAAAAGTATCTAGTCTTTTGTTTTTGGAAGTATAGGACAGTGTGTGACATGTGACACAATTAAAAAATATTTAAGTGCTAAATCAGACAGCCATGGAATTAATTACAGTGCTTCAAGACTCTCTTATATTTAATAAGGTGGCACTCGCTCGGAGTTTAGGGAAAGCTTTGGGGGTACACGATTTGTCTATTTGACATTGATGTCGTGAGGCCCCTTTCCCTAGTCTTTCAAAAATATTTATCTCAGAGAGCTGTACTTTTGAAGAAGGAAGGGAACCTGAGTGAAAAATTTCTTTTAAGTTTGAAACAAGAAAATACTAAAAGCTAGAAAAATTATACGTTGCTTTAAGTTATTTTGTAGTCATGTTCTCAGTTGAACTTCCTGTGAAAAAGCTTTGTAAATGCATGACGTACCCAGCAAGCGAAATCGGCGACAGCAGCACCGCGTGCATTACGGATGCCCCTGACAATACTGCCATCCTTTAACACGGTTTTATTTAGTTATTACAACTATCTCTCTGCAAATGACATTTAGGATTATTTAAGATTATGTTGTAATCCTTTTGATCCTTGGTGCTTTAAATTTCAAGCTAAACACCAAAGAGCAAACTAGCACTTAGCAGGAATGTTTAAAACATGTGATTTGAACACAATTCTCTTTATTCACTCCTTCCCTGATGAAGAACTACTGTTGCTCTTAAGTTAACTAAGGAAATTCATGTCACAGTTCATTACAAATCACTTGGTTGCTAAATGTTTTCTCAAGCTACATCAGACTTGTGATAGTCCTTGACAATTATGCTCTCCACAGAATTAAGCAAAAGTTGCAACAAGGGACATTTACTAATTTAACTTTGAAACTGCACTATCTACACTAATTACAAAGTATCTTTCTGGGGGTGTGTGTGTGTGTGTGTGTGTGTGTGTGTGTGTGTGTGTGTAAATGTTCCCTCTTTCTCAAAGTCAAGCTACTAGATATGTGTGTATAAATACACATACATGTATATGTCTATATACATATGAATATTTTAACATATTATGACCTACCTATAAACACTTCATTTTAGAAGTTAATAATATTTGAAAAATTATTTCTTAGTATTAAGCACTACCACTTAGGCCATGATCTTGAGTTTTTAAATACCAAAACTTAATGCCAATAAGACAATAACATTTTCTAATCAAATAAGATTGGCTCCACACCAAAAGTTTGAATGGATTTTTACCAAGAAGGGAACTTTGCTTTTAATACAAGGAGACAATGAACAAGACAATCAAATGCCCAAACAGTATATCCAAATAAAGGAGGTGAGTGAAGTTTTTCTTCTTTGTGTGTGTGTGTGGTGTGTGTGTGTGTGTGTGTGTGTGTGTGTGTGTGTGTGTGAAAGAGAGAGATTGTGTGCTTCTGAGACTTTCAAACACATGACAGATGCTCACAATTTTTTGTTTGTTTCCCCATTCATTTTAAATTCGAGTTCTCTGCAGACTGTAATTACATGGCATATAAATGGTAATCCATCAAAATTTTAAAAACAGATTTCAAATTTTAAATTACTTCTAATTTTGCTCTTCTTTGATTTTTCTTGAACTAACACTCTCAATAGTCATTTGCTATCTGTAATCTATAATTCATAGGCTGAGACTGAACACCAAACCTAACTCAAACTTGGGATTCTAAAGCTATTTCTAGATTAGTACATCAGCTGAAGCAGTGATGGTGTTTCTCAGTTAGAAAGGAGCACTTCATTATTCTGTAGGTAATGAAACCCTTGCACACACACTCAAATACCCAACAATGCCTTAATATGATGTTTTTGAGATATAATCATGTTTATTCTGATCATATGAGAGTTAGACCAGCTAATGTATCTAATCAAATATTGATGCAAGTCATCTAGATATAGCTCTCTAGTAAATCCTTCCCAATGCCGTTTTGTTTATGTTGTTCCTCTCAAAAGATTTAGTTCAGGCACATATCTGTGGATCTATATTAGCAAACTGTACCTGAACTCATGTTCGTAGGTGTTGAGAAGAATTCAGCTTGATAAAAAAGAAAAACCTAAGTAAGTCATACAAAAAGAATGAATCAGAAAATTAAACTTGAATCTTTCTTATTTTCTAAAAGCTCCAAGAAAGGCTTTTAAAAAAGTACACGTAAGAATGAGGGCCCATGAATTACTCAATTACAGACAAAGGAAAGTAGGTGGCAAGGTTATTGCCCTCGAAAACATTACCCAAAAACTGCGAATGATTTTTAATATCCTTAGAAGTACCTACATTCAGAAATATGAAAATAGATGGAGAATTGCAAGTGAGGAGTTAGTAATATTTAAAAAGATTAGGGTGATAGATACCATTAGTACAGATAATGTAAATATATATATAGCATGTTCATAATTACACATAAATATTTTAAGATCTGTAGTCTTATGTATATTATATATAGTTGACTTGCAACCTCATTTGTGATCTAGTTCAATCATCATCAATTCCCAGGAGAAACTGAAAAATAATTGCCCATATTCAAAAATTTCTACTCTCCAAGAACTTTCCATAAATTTTGAATTTAATGTTGTCCTTTTACAACTTAAGTTATTAAAATGTAAACTCAAGATACATATAATGCTAAAACATTTATCTTATCTACACATTTAAGTAGTCAAAGAGACTAAGAATAAAACCACTAAAATTTATTATTTATGGGAAACTGAGGAAAAAAGCAGGGTACTGAATGCAAGGACTGTACTGTGAACCGCAGCCACTCACTTTAAAACAAAATTCATTGCTTCTACTTGGTTCTCTGAAAGTGTACTCTACATAAGAACCATTGTTGAATTCACATCATCTTATTTTGAAATTCTGTATCATTTTAATGTTTTACTAGTTTTTACACTCTTTAAAATAAAAAAGAGTAAAAAAATGAAACCCTATTCTAATCCCTCTTGAATTAGACCATTGATTTCTAAATGTGTTTGTGGCTTGTTCGCCACGTTCCCTCCCTACATTCCTCCCTTCCTTCCTCCATTCTTCCCAGCTTGCCTCTCTCCCTCCCCCTCTCTCTCCCTTCATGTCTTCATTCTTTCCTTTCTTCCTTCCTTCTTTAGTTCTAAAATTTATTTTTAATCAGGAAATAAAGATTACATATATCTTCACAATTTCTTTCTTGGTAAAACAAACATCTTTATACCTAAGTAGACTAAAACTTCAACCAGAAAAATAATTTATTTTAGCACATTTACAACTTTTAAAAACTGGAGGGACTCAGATTATTCGAATATACCCGAATTAGCAACTGGAAAAACAACTCCTATGGGAAAGCAGACCTGCCCTTGGCGAGAGCAGGCAGGGGGTGTAAGCTGCTTGTGCTACTGTGAGACTCAATGTATTCATTTTAGTGCAGCACATGAGGACAGGAGGGTTGACTTTCTCCAACAACCGAAATGCTCTGAGGATGTATTTAATGTAAAGAATTATAATAATCTGCGTCCCTTTGTTAATAAATGACATTAATTCTAAAATAAACCTATAGATATTCATAATTTTATGTACATTGGTACATATTTGCAATTCATAATAATAACATCCATCAGGGAGAGTTGGTATATATACAAAAGAATAAAAAACTATATAATTATTGGTTAATTTGGGAATATAAATGATAAATTTCATATCAAAATGGAAAAATATTCATCTACATAATCTAAAACTATTAATTGCCATTGGAGTCATGCCAATTTATCTTAATTTGTGAACAAGTGTGAAATAAATATTAAAATTTCTAATTTTTCCTCTGTCCAGGATTTCATCTGGTCCTTTCCAGTCAATAAAATCAACAGAATATGGTTATTTATTCATCATGAATTTTTTCTCAAGATGTAAAGCATTAAATATAAAATGGTGCAATTTCTCCAGCTGTTCAGCTTTCTTTTTCCCCCTTACTTACACTAGTATATATAATTAATGACTAGAAATCAAAATGGCAATTTTTGAAAATAGCTTCTAATTAATGAGTGTTAACTTGTATATGTTTGAAAGTTGTATGTTACCTCTCTTTAAATAAAATGCTCTAGGTTAGAACTCCAAATAGTTCACAAATACATTGCAAAATTCAATGCCTTGTATAAAAATCAAATCAAGATGCAACATATATTTTGTGTTTAGATAGCAACCAGTCACCAGGGAAAAACAACAAAACAAGGATTCAACAAGGAAGAGGAGTCAGACTTTCATAATGACCTTCAGACAACTAGTTCATGCGCATGAAAACATCACAAGAAGATAGTCTTGTTTTGATTACCCAAGAGAGCTCAGATTTAGAAGACATAGGAATAAATTGAATATATGTAACATTCTTACCTGAAAGACATTCTTTCTGCTTGATTTTTCCTTGGTCCATTCAATATGTGCTCCACACAAATCCACGCTTTCTGGTTTGTGCCCAGTTTTCTGTAAACAAAAATGAAATATGAATAAAAAGCACACATCACTGGAGATGCATGTCAGAGAAAATAAGAGTTTATTGAGCTAGAAGCTATACATATTTATGATAAAAAAGGCCCATGTCTTTTTTTCTTCCAAGGGAAACCTAATTTGTAGGACTTCTTATTTGGAACTTTATACTTGCTAAAATTAGAAGTCTATTTAGAATGTATTTCACTAATTATAGATAATACAAAACATTATTAAAATGCTGATATGTTGAGATAATGCAAATTAATTATCCTAAGAAATGGAATTGTTTATGTTTTTCCTTAATGTAGAATTTTGCTATTCAGTGGATAATGTATACTAAAAGCATTTCAAATCATGTAATTATTAGATCCAAAGGTAAAGAAACATAATTAATAAATGATAACATAATGGAAAAAATTACTGCATATTATTTACCTCAGACTTTAGCACACTTAGAATCTGGCTGTGTCATCTTCAAACATTGAGCAAGTAGATTATTTAATCTTAAAGTCTCTTGCAAGTTTGTGTTTCATAGGTTAACAAATTCAATAAGTATTAATTATGTGCCTTTTGAAACTCATTATTTAGACTTCGAAAACCTAACATATGAGTGTATTTCTAATTTTATTTAATAAATTGAATTTAAACCAAATAGATTATAATGTGTGCTTCCTTTTTCCATTAGTATTATGTGGATGTTATTGAAAAGTTATTTTGTTTAAGTAATACTTAGTAACCAATTCATAGAAATATTAGAAACATTTTCCTCAATATTTATAGCTAATTAAAATGAATTTTTATAATATTGAATTTGTACCACTTCAGCTTTACACAAAAGCTTAGTAATTTGGAAATTTTATTATTTTTCAAAGAAGTATCAACTTTCAAAGGCTTTCCAGCTATTTTCATGTGGTCTGAGGTATTCTAGATTTTTCTATAAATTCAATAATTTTTCTGAAGTATTTCTCCATAGAGTATTTCAAAACATTATTGTACCAGACTTACAATACTTTTCAGCACTGTTTTTAACAGTGGGACTTTAGTTTCAGAACAAGAAATTATGATGATTATTGTCTCATATCTGCTTCGCCCAGTTTTATCAGTTTAGTAGTAACAGTCTGATTAAGCCAGAAATCTCTTTTCAAAAGTAAATTGTGACATTTTTAGTTTTTAGTAATTCAATAATTGAAAAAAGTATAAAGCAAAGATAACATACATTCATCTGGCATGATATCAGTGGGTGGTGTACTTTTCTCATTTCATAGGTACCTCATGTTAAATCCAGGAAGGTGAGCTATGCTCCTTAAATACACTTCAATAGTGGGAGATTCCTTCTAGTTCACTCATACAGTGTTGCCCCCATGACCACTATTATGAAAAACTTTAAAGCAAAATAATTATGTTCATTTTCAAGTGATTTCTGATGATGAAGTACTAAAAATAGTAAGATTCTTTTGTTGAGTAAATTATAGGATATTTAGTATCAACAAAGATAATCACTTTTGCTAGAAAGGGGCTTATCTTTTTCATCTGTTGCAGGCAGGAGGAAAGGGTAGCAATATTTTATCTAAAAGGCACTAAATATTCCCCTTTTTTAAAACTAAGAACTCAGGGGCTGGGGATATAGCTCAGTGGAATAAGTGCTTGCCTAGCAAGCGCAGGGTCCTGAGTTCGATCCCCAGTACCGCCAAAAAAAGCAAAAACTAAGAATTCATTTAATTCTTACAACAGCAACAGGTGCTTATAATTATCACCATATCACCTGTAAGAAATAACACTGGCATGATTCTGAACCGTCCCAAGGTAATTCATCACAAAGGGAAGGGCCAGAATTTAAATGGACGCAGTGTAATAAAATTTAAAGTATTATAAAGCTTATCACTAACCAGCACATGGTCCTGGAAAAATGAATATACACTCTGATTACACTTATGCTAAAATGAATTTTGTTTCTGGTCCTCTGTACATTCCAGGACAGATACATAGATGTTGTTTGTGTCTTCTGCTAGACTTGATCTTGTCGTGAGTCCCTTGCCACACATTTACCTGGACTCCTTCCCGACTTTTACGTAACTGGCTCCCACCCTTAGGCTCTGAGGTAAGGTCCCTTGTGACAGGCCTTTGACCTATTCTATAAGAGCTATGTTCCAGCACCCCTGGTGCAATCTATTCCACTTCTTTCATCTGCCCACCTTCCAAAGGAAATGAACACATATACATTTTTGTACTGTTTATGTTTCCCCCACTAGGATTAAGCTCCCTCGTGAGGGCCTTGCCTGCCTCTTCTTCCACTGTTTCTTCCAGTGTACAGAACAGTGCCTGGTACATACTTGTTCAAGGAATATTGAGGAATGCTAAGGTCATGAAAGAAGAAAAAAATTTCAAAATGCATTGAGCTCTGTGCCTTGGAAGGAATGCTTACATGTCTTATATTTCTCAATTTTACAGCAGTTCAAATTTGTGTTTTTAAAGAGGTAAGCAGTCTTTTGTTTGTGAGATGGAAATATGATACATGGTCTAATAGATTCATATATAGGTTGAATGTGGGATTTCACAGCACCGTTCAACAGAAACTTATGGCATATAAACTGAGTGTCAATGATCTTGCCTCTTTTTAGCCTGGGCACTGGGATTCCAGATAGAGCAAACACTGACTCTTCTTTTAGGAATTCCCAGGCACGATGGTGCCTGTGTGTCATCCCAACCCTTTGGACACTGAGAAAGGAGCATCATGAGCTCTGTCCAGCCTAGGAAACCTAAGAGCCTTATTAAAAAGATAAAACAAAAGATGAGGATGGAGTTCAGTGTAAAAGACTCTGGTTTCAAACACAGTATGCAGAAAGAAAAATAAACACAAAGAACAGAGGAGCGTGCTTAATAGTGTCAGTCTGGACAGTCAATCACCCAGACTTCTTTAAAAATCCCCTATTAGCTTTAGATTCAACATAATTTTGCACAGACGTTATGTGATGTACAGCTAGAGGAAACCTATGGGTAAACCACAATATAAGCTCGCAGAGTTTCCTCCTCGTCTGGCTGCAGCAATTTCTAAATGCTTTTGTCAGCATCAGAAGCCCAACCCCATGGCCGTGGCACTGGTTCCAGTTTATTTAGATCCCAACTTCTTCCTTCACGTTCAATCATCTTACCATGCTCGTTCCTGTGATCACATTTACCGGGACCACATCCTCTTTCCTAGGCTCTCCTTAACCCCTGCTCCAATCTAGCCATTCGTCTAAGCTTCTGATCCAATGAATCCCTCTTACGGAGTTCTCCTACCCCCAGTCTGTACTTTTGGTTGCTTCTGGTGTTTTTAAAATCCTTTATGTAGCCTTCCAGTCTCCCATGTCCTTCCTGGCTTCACTCTCTTTTATGCACAAGCCCAAGTCACCGATTCAACAGTCATATTAGCCTCTCTGTCCACCCCACTGTCCTCCAGGGACACTTCCCTCATGCACTCGTCCTTACAGTAGTCTTCCTCATGCTTTGCAGTTCTGCAGGAGGAACTTGGGACTTTTCATGGAAGTAACATTGCCATGAAGAGTCACCTTCTGCACTCTGCTTTCACTCTGCTTCGTAAATTTTGCTGTTCCCAGTCATTTTCCCTGCATCCTCATCAGAGCTATTGCCCAAAGCCCACCCTTCCTAGTCGGTCCCATCAGAGAGTTTGCACCTACAGCACAGAGATAAAAGAGCTAGATAGAAATTCTTCAGTCTTCCCACTTTCACAGTTTATCTAATCAAAACGAATAAACAAACATAACCTTTAATGAGCACTTTCTATATGCCCTGCCCTTTGGAAGCTTTATATTGAATTCCTATCTATTTTTTACAACACTTTCGTGCAGTTATTACCATTGCCTTCAACTTAGAAAAGAAGACACTGAAACAAGAAGTAGCCACCCTTCAGTACACACTGAAGCTTAGCTAGGAATTAATCTTCACTGACTCCGAGTCTAAAGTTCTCAGTCACAACACCGTATACATCTCTGTACTCGTCTTCACTTCCCACTAGTTCACATACCAAACAAGACCCCTGTTGGGTTCATGAATGAGATTTCACGTTTTCTGTCCTCTGTAAATGTCAGCATTTCCTGCTCTCTCTTCTTGTCCCAGAATTCTAGACCTAGCTCTATGACTCCTGTCCACCTGTTAATTGTCTCGTTCGTTGTCATAAATTAGTGACTTCTATGAGCATTGAAATAAACTGGTGAGCCAGTGTCATGCACCAATGACTTGCAGAGAGAGAGAAACTCTTCCTGGTCAAGGCTTCTCTGTTTCTAATTTCATCCACTCTTTTACATTTCCTGAGTTGTACCTTTTTTCCTACTCTTGCATTCCTAAACAGATTATATCCATAGTCTCTTGCCATAGGCAAGTTGCTCTTGTTAAAAAAAAAAAAAAAAAAAAAACCAATACAAGGAAGCCAGGAATCAACTTTACCCCTCTGCTTCCTCAGTCTCACTGCTGCCCTTACTGTTAATTGCCAGGAGTTTTGCTTTTCTTTCCTTGTGCTTTCAGTCTGGTGATGTTGAGTTCTCATCTCAACTCACCACAGTGTGGCTTTTTCTACCTTCCTTACCTAATTTATAATGGCTTAACCAGAGGTCAACAAAAACAATCTGATGTCTTGCTAGAGTTGAATTATTAGAATTTATGCACGCTGTTATGATAACCCTCAGGCCTCACCTGTGGAGATATTTTCTCTCTAAATTCTCCCCTTGTCTTTTGTCCTCTTCTTCTCTCTTTCTTTCACCCACTTCTCTTTTCTTCTTAAATGCTGCTAACCTCAGCTGACTATTCTAGGTTCACACTAGCTCTGCCAGTAAACACAAGTCTTCTGGGCCTTGGTCTTGCTTCTGAACTTATACCGTCAGCTCTGTAACCTATGAACTGCTGAGTGGGTTCCTCTGGCTCCTAGCAGCTCCAGTGAGCCAAAACTCTTGTTTTCTAACGATGGTGCTACAAGAATGTAGCATAGCATCTTCTTCCCAGCTTTACCCACTTTTCCTGATTACTAACCTTGTTTAATCATCTCTTTACCAAAGTCATCTGAAAATTTCTTAGTGTGCCCCCATTCCCTCATCACTGATAACCCAAAGGCACGAAAACCCAAATGCCGCAAGTAGTTCTACCTTGTCCATTCTGCTCTCTAAGTCTTCACTCTTATTTTTCTCTCACCTGAGTTTTTCTAGCTCTTTCTTCACTGGCCTGTGAAAAATCTTTCCATTTATCATTTTGACTTTATCCCCCCAAAGACTCAAACCTCACGTTATTTCCCCTGGAAAAGCTACTCTCTACAGAAGTATGTCCAAATCCCCAGAAAGGTGTGCAAGACTGGCTTTACAGCTACACTCGGGCTTCTAAGTTCTATTCAACCACCGTTCTTCCTCATCCCGTTATGCTGCACCTGTGGCAGTATCCAAAATGCCACGTGTTCATGTTACTTGTGAACTACTAAAAAATTTATAAACTGGATGGATAATTATGAGAAAAAATGTCCAGATAAATGCCAATGAATTGTTAAACAAAAATAAATACTTCATTCCAGAATGATAATTTAGGAAAAGACAAATACATATAAACATAGGACACAATATCCACTTACCCTGATTTTGGGAACTGATCTTACAGCTTAACTGAAGTAAATAATAAAGATTTGGGGTGAGTTTAGAAATGTGATAGAAATACTAAAGACATTAGTATAAAATAAAAGCAGGTACATTTACTAGCTTCAAGAAGAGACAAATATAAATGTGGTAGAGGATGATTTAAAGTGGTCCTAAGCAGTGCTTCATTTTTACAAGAGAAGACACAGGCAGAAGGAACACCTTTAAGGACTACAGATTGTTCAAAGGGAAAGTTTTTCAGTATTTTAGCATAAAATAGTCAAATAAATAATTCAAAAAAGTTGTAGAATTTACTTGGAAGACAATCAAGATTTTATTTAAAAAGCCGGAAGTTAAAGAACCCTTTAATAGAAAACGTATTTCTGAACCTATACCTGTAAAACACAAGGAAAAAAGTCTGCTGATGAACTGCATGATGCCAAGAGATCATATTTTACATCACTATAAAACTAAACTTTTAAAAATTTGACTAAATATAGATTTAAATCTAAGAACGTATGTATCATATCTTTTCTGGGATAAACTTAAAATAGAAATGACTGAATTTTTAAGCATTTAAAGAGAATTATTTAAGAGTTACCATTTTTGGAAAAGAAAACATAAAAGCTTCTTTGTTGGAGCAATGTGAAGTCATTAAAAACTGACCAGAAGTCTTATCTACTTCTAATTTTTATTAGTCTCTTAGTTCATCATTTCTCAGTAGTAATTATCTGACTGTTTTCTATATAATATTTTTCCCTGGTTTAGATTAAACCTTTGGGTTTAGTTTTCTATTTTTATGAGTGATTTAGGGTCCATAGCTTTTTAATGTGTTTTAAGAAAATATTGAAGACCAGATGCTATTTTGTTTGATAGTAATTTTCATGATGAAGACTGGGTGTCTGTGTAAGCAACAAATCATTGGGCCACTTATTCTTATTTCTTTATTATTAGATGTGTTTTTGAAGAAGATAAAGCTCAGATTTTATGAAGTAGGTTATTAAGCACCATATTTTTTATTTACGATTAATTGCTATTCCAGAATATAGACTTAGATTGTCCATATCATTTTGAAACGTGGAACACAAAATCTGTTTAGAGGAATTAAGTTTGATCACATAACTCGTTTTGATTCTGGAAAATCATTTATGGGGGAGGACAAAACTCACTTATAAATTCTCATTTGTGCAAACTGATTTAAGAAAGAGTGCTGAATGGATACCTGATCTTATTAATGTCTAAAGTATGGCTCCTGTCACCCTAGAAGAGCATACTTTGATTATAAGATGTGGATTTTATGTATATGAGTATAAATGATGTTAATAATAACTGAAATGGTTCCTACAGTGAAATTGCTCAGTATGTTACACAACTGAATCAAGCCAGATTTTCAGAAAAGTAAACATTTGTTCGTGATTTGGAGTGCAAGAACGCTGTATGCTTTTATGTTGTTTGTTTCTTTAAAGAGAAAGTATTCTTTCCTTTTCAAGAAATACTTATTGCCTTTATTTCTGAATCAAGAGCTTGCTAGAATGAATAGGAGAGCTTCTACTTAACCTACTTTTGCTCTGTGCTACTACTGTTTTCCATTACATGGAAAGCCCACTGAGTTCTGCAAAGGGAACAGCTTGGACATGCTCTACACAACTCGGGTGCCTCCTCGGGGTCTCCTTAGACTGCTGCACACCTCATCAGCTGCTACCTTTGGTGACCGCCCCTGCAACAGTTGTTTGGTTGCACCAATCACCTTGGAATGTCAGACCTTCCCTCCAAGCTGCCAGCATCCGGTTCCTCCCACCCCTTTCCGATTTGGCCGAAATGATTTTGCAGGGTGCTGGGGTTGAGTTTCTAGCAAGCTACCGACAAGGTCTATGTTACCTAAGCAAGGGAAGCGTGAGGGTGCTGAGCTTAAGCTGCAAGGAAACAACAAAAGGGAAGGAAAATGGCAGATAAGTTATTTTCCTCCTTCCATAACACGGAATGCTTCGAGCTTTCTTCGGATAGTGTATCTGTAGCTCCCTTCCAAGCTGACCAACATATGTGCACAATGATCCTGTCTCCTTGAATCTCTCTGTAGACTGGTAACCAACATGGTAACACATTCCCGTACCACTTTCTCACATTTTCTGCCTCATTTCTTCTTCTTTTTTTTTTTTTTACTTCATTTTTCGTGTCTTAGATTTTTACCTCTCAAACAAAACATGACATTTAAACAAGGTTTTGTTTTCCAGAAAAGCTCAAATGAGAGAACTGATATTTCTTTCTCAGTGACAGGGAGGAATTTCTCCACTGTGTACTATGCTCCCTCTTTGAGTAGCTAGAGTACCAGTGGGAAGCAGTTTGCCAGGAGTGGCTCCGAGGATATTTTCTCCCAATATTCCTTGCATCAAAACATGGCCAGGGACTTATTCTTACCACTGAAACATGAACAAAAGGATGGAGAACACTTCTAGGCTCGAGGCTGTGAAAGAACATGCAGAACTTTCTTACCTTTCATCTACCGCTACTCCTGACCTCTGTACACATTGCTGCATTTAGTAGTAGTAACAAAAGCAATAACAGATACAATTGAGATTCACTGTGTTTTCTGTGTATCGAGAACGTTAAATCAATGTTGCCAATGACAGTTGTATGAGCGAGGTACTCAGATCACCCCACAGTGCAGTTCGGGTAACACGGAAACAACCGAAATGAAAGTCTGATATTTCTAGCCTGGATGAGCTAACCTGAAAATTCCTCTACCTACCTAATTTGTTATACTGCTTCCAAGTGCTTTTTAATTCAGTGGTGGATTTTTAAGAAAGACTAAATATGTATATTCTGTAAATTTTGAAAATGCACTGTAGAGGAAAAGTCCATTTTTATCTTAGAGAAATGCAAGCTTTAAAATGGATTCATTATACTGACCAAAATGATAAACCACAGAGTCAAGCTTCATAATTAAAGTAGTTTTCTGAGAGAGCCTAAGGTGAGGTTTATCGAGAGAAAGTAAGCTATTATCCATTTATTAGGCATCCTATCAATTTCATGGATTTTTGTGGTTATTAAAAATTAGGTAAGAGACAAAATTTATTGTGGTTCATGGCCAAATCTAGAGAAAATTATAACCAGAGAACATGGCTTCATTTACAATAATATCGATTAATGGAATTTATTTTTTCTTTACAAAGTTTAAGTTAATATTACACTGGACTCCCCTTTTATCCCTCCTTTATTTCTATTTCTGCCCGGCACCCTCCAGATTTTGAACTAGAACTTTTTTTCTAATTATCAAATGTATGTGTGATGAGGACATGATGATGCAATCTATAGCTCTAGTAATGAACTGCACCCATGGAACCATGTTGATTTTGCAGGAGCACTACAATTGTGAGAATTAAAACAGTAAAGAAAGGACTTCAAGTGCCTTCGTTATACTAGAGGTGGTCCATTATTGTTGTTCTTCCATTTTTTCATGATCTTCTTTAACAGGGGTTTGTACAGGGCAGTGGTGGTGAACTTACGGCATGTGTGCCACAGCAGGAATCTCTGTCGGCATAGGAGCCAAGTTGCCCCCCAGGGCCACCCAGCATCGAGTATTTAGGTTTAATCGCAGTGTTGGCCCTGCAATAAATAGGAAGGTTTTCCTTTGCAGTTTGGGCACTTGGTCTCTAAAGGTTTACTATCACAAGTGTAGTGGTTCAATCCTTATTCCACAAGGATAAAATTATTACATATTCCCCTTGTACAGAATGTTCAATAACTCATGGATTGCTTTCGAATTGACATTATTCCCAGCATTTTGCTGAATGACATCATTTTGCCCTCACAAATAAGTTCTTTTTTTTTTTTTTTTTTTTTTGCAGTACTGGGGATCGAACTCAGGACCCTGTGCTTGCTAGGCAAGCGCTTATTCCACTGAGCTATATCCCCAGCCCCAAATAAGTTCATTTTGTTGTTACAGTCATACAACAGTGAATGGGCCTTAGGTATATTACATTGTGGAATTAATGCTTGTGCTCTTGTTCATACTGAAAGTAAACAATATTAAAAAGAATAAACAAATTATCTTAGTGTGGACTTTTCTACTCTTCCTCATTTGCTGTCAAGGTTATGACTAAAGGAAGAGTTTGGTAAAGTAGAAAAGTTTTCTGTTTTTCAAAGCTTAATGTTTTTGAACTCATAGAAATAGAGGGAATGATGATTGCCAGCAGCTGGGAGCAAGGAGATATTAGGAAGAGAGTAGAAAATTTCAGTTAGACAAGAGAAAAACATTTTTGTGACTATTATATATCATACAACTATTGTTAATATATAGCGGAGGACTGCTAAAAGTAGATTTTAAAGGTTCTAATCACAGTGACAAATATGTTGGGTCAACTTAATCATTCCACAACATATCCATGTATCAAACATCATGATGTACCTCATAAATAAATAATTTAAATTAGAATGTGCCAGTTGTTGGCCTCTGATTAAAAGTATCATGATAATGTAAAATTTAAAACGATAAAAATAAGATCCTGGTATGTAGTGAACATTGAGCTTTTACATGGAGTATAATGACTTCTGAAAGAGACAATTTAGGGGAGAAATATTTCCCTAAAATGTATATCCTGCTTTCAAATGCATGTTAAGAGTGATTCTGAGTTTTCTGGACAGTGTGTTGTGAATAAAGTAAAAAACAGTGGATCTGACCCATATAATCTGTGACAAAGAGAGTAGCTTGGTCTGGTCATTGGTAGGTAAGGAGGTAAAAGAAATTCCTCAATATGGAAAGATTTTACCTAATGCTTTTTTTTTAATTTTAGTAGCATAACATTGAAGAGATTTTTGGGAATGACATCAATACCCTCGCAGATTTGCAGCTGATACCCTGGAATGTGCTCATATTCTAACATTCTTGAAATGGTATATTTTTGCTCTCTTTAACTAATTTGCTCTTCGTGCTCTCTTTGCATCAGAACTTCTTTAGAAATGACCATATTTCTAAAGGTCAAAGATATATGAGAATATAACTTTGAGGGGGAAAAGATATACTGCAATTTACTAAATACACTGACAAACTTAGCCCCTGTGGAATTTTTTCTACCAATAGGAGACTAGAACTTATTGTTACCTATTTGCACAGATTTTTAGAACCGGTTTCTGAAAATTGAGTCTGGCTTAATTAGAAGGTGTTGAATGTCTGTTACAAAGGGTCCCACATCACCTGCAGAATAAAAGCTTTTCTTTTCATGATCCTATTGAGGTCATTCATGAGTCAGTTCCATGCCAATTTTTATCCAATTAAATTGCTTGTTCTTCCATAAGACTGTTCAAATGGCTGTGAAGCACCTCCTACCCTAAGCATTACTCTAAGCCAACTTCCAGAAGAATCACAAAATAATCTGGAATGGGGCATATCCACTCCAGGCCTCAGCGAACCTCCATTAAAATGCTTGCAAGCCCAGGAGTAGCGCACGGTGCATTGGGAAGATAAAAAATACAGAGGAAAATGTAATGCAGATAATAGGAAAAAGAGAGAGACTTTTTGCAAAAGGAAAAAGGACCAAGAGATGAAGGATGAAGAGAGAAAAGACTAGGAAAGGGGATAAAAAAAGAATTAAGATGTTTTATATACACACACTGATTCACCATGAGGAATGTAATCAGCATGTACTGCAAACCTGCACTAATAAAAACACCCTCCTTACTGTTTTATTCTCTCTTTCAAATAAAAACTCTAAATATTTATAAATATAATATGTAAATATATATTATATATTGATTTATATCTATTTATAAATATGTAAATAAAATATATAAATACATATCTGAAGATTGAGGAATTAATTCTCTATGTGTCATCATTGTCTGCACTCATTTCTATAGAAAATGTGTTTTTTCAGCATCACTCCCTCAAAAATCCCAAGCATCTTTTAAAAATATGCTCATACATTGTGTCCTCCATGAATATAGTTAGGTGTTCTAGCTGGAAGAAATTTCTCTGAGTTACCATATGCCTAATCCAGGCCTTTGCTCATTTTAGACTAAATACCAGTGTCCAGGTTTTCATTATGATTACTACTCAGTTCAAGGACACACTCTGTTTGGTTCTAGGTCCTCCCAGGAAAGGACTGTACTGAATGCTGTTACATCTTTTAGAAAAATCTCGTCTAGTGGCTTACAGACAGAGCCACAAACCTAGAGATAGCTCCATAATATATGCAGAATGAACAAGTGGTTTATGTAGATTCAACATTACTTGCAACACTAGTTTTTGTAAGAAGCAACCATCTCTTCCCCAATCTATTATTCTACAGAAGATTTTCTTATGCCTAAGTCACTTTAGTCATGGTTCCTTATAGTAAACTCATTTATGCTTCTGCTTTTCCTTCCCTGTTATAAGCACTCTGAGAGCAGCGATCACATACCATTTGTCTAGGTATGCCTTGGGTTACATGATACCTGGTAGGAGTTGTTAATTATGCTTTGAGTGTACAAGTAAATATATGCTTTCAGTTAAAGTAATTCATCTCCTTGCAGCAAGCCATCAATGGTTTTGTTTAACCAGTTATGCAAGTTTCCAATATCCTATGCATAGACTTAGAAGCAGAAATTCTAATCACAGCAGGTACCTATGAAACAAGTGGCAATTGAAGCGCTAGAGTTGATCAAAGTATAACATTGGTACTAACATAAGTAGGTGTATATGAAAAATATGTGTAGGGTCTAGGCCTCACGAGACAAAGTAAACTGGAAAGTAATTCTCTAGGACTTGTCTAGCACCAGATGATGCAAAAATGTGCGTGCTTTGGGGGCACAGGTTTTACTTCTTCACCGAATAAGATGCAGCCGCAGTCCAGGAAGAGTTAGCTTTCTCTTCTGGTTTAGCCCAAGGTAACCTTGTTACTATTGTGACTCATTATATTGAGTCAGATTCCAGTTCAGTATATACTTGTTTGAAGAAAAACCATATACGTTATTCTAGGATGAAGATGCTTGGAGAATATCAGCAGGACTTTTTAAAGATTTGCCCCGGTAGCAAATCTTACTCCATGGTACCCTTCTTGAGACTTCGCTTTCATCCTATCTTCCAACTGAACAAAAAATTCATTTCTCCTTTTAGCACACAGTCTCTGGCTGTTGTCAGTCACTGTTACTGTTTCTTTATTCCTCTGAATTCCTTGCCCACAAATGAAAGTATAACTATCCTCAAGGTTCAATTCAAATCTTTCACAGATGTGAACACTCTTTCCTTTAAATCCTAAAAACAAAAACTCTATTATGTTTCTTGTTTCATCTCATCCTATTTTTTGGCACCGATTTTATAAGGCAAAGACTTTATCTTGATTATATCTTCATCCCTTACATGTAGCCCTAACGAGCAAGCTGTTCATTGTAGGATTTCAATACATATTCTTATGAAGTATTTTCCCACCAAGGCTTATATAAATAGCACAAACTTGATTAACCAAATGCATACTTAAATTAAAGTAAGGTAGACTGTAATGAGAAGCTATGTTATTTGGATCAACTTTCCCACTGAAAACAATGAAAAATGCTGGATGAAAGTTTTCTTTTAGAAATTACCTTAAAAGCATTGAAAGTCCTAAAAGACTGCCAGGATAAATATTTTTGTGAAGCAGAAATCTGAAACTAGAAAGGGAAGCTAACTATCAAAGCAACATAACTGCATTTTTTTCTAATGTCATTTGTTTATACTCCACAGTTAAGCTTCGGGCAATCAGCTTCACAAAGTCTTATATCATGATAAATGAGAGACAATGCAAAACTTTTTATCTTTCTTCCTTCCCAAGAGAATATAGAAAAGTTAGGCTTTGGGGAGGTGTCACATGAAATCTGAAAGCAGAGGAGTGAAGAATACTGTCCGCAAGAAGTAGTAGCAAAGCTATAGTTCTACAATTACGTAGCTATAACCCAGAACTTTGTACCATAACCTGGGGGAATCAGTCACTGGGGTGTCTTAGTGCCCTGGAGAAAAATGTAAAAAAGCTCTGGAGTAAGACATGTTTACCCCAGGCTTCAGAGACTCTCCCATAATAATATCTCAATCACAATTATTAGCATACAGTCGAAGATGACCAGATATACAAGGAAACAAAGCCACAAGAACAAGAACCAGCAGAAGCACTCTGACACACTCATCAAATCTCAGTCACAAAACAGATTACAAAACAGCTAAGTATGCTCCTTTTTTTAACAAGGGAAAAGAAAGTCTTGAAAATACTTGCAGAAAATGATTAATTACAAAAGTAACAATTACTTTTTTCCAAAGAAACAACTTTTTAGAAATAAAATTCAAATAATTATAATTAAAAAACGTTTGCAACATAAGGAGATTTAATTAAAGAACTGAAACAGAAATAAAGAATAATTACTTGCAATGCAGCTCAGAAAGACAAAAATATAGAACAAACAAGAGTACAGAGCGTTTGCGGATATACTCAGCTAATTTAGCATAGGTTTCGCTGGAGGCTTAGAAGGGAACAACAGAAGATGAAGAGGGGACACATTTGAAAAGATAGTAGTTGAAAAATTTCTACAATGTATTCATGACCATAAAAACCCATTTCAAGATGTACTACAGCCTTGTAAAGAAAGAGAAAAATAAATTTTTTACCTATGTGTATCACAATGAAAATATGGAAAAGCAAAGGTAATGAGAAAAAATGTTGAGAACAACCATGGGACAGCAGTGATGCTCAAGGCGATTTCTTGACTGTAATAATAGATGACAGAAAGCCATAGAGTGATACCTTTGATGTACTGGAAGAAAATAACTGAGCGGTCTAGCTCAAGAGAGTATATGTGTTTCCAGAATGAGGAGAAATAGGGGCTTTGTAAAACCAGACAGTGAGAAAGGATCTCACCAGAATCTTACTATAGGAATTTCCCAGAATTCACTTTAAGCCAAGGGAAAAGTGACCCTAGAAGGAGATCTTAAGATTCTTGGAGGCATACACAGCAAAAAATACTGCAACTATTTGGCAAATATAAACCAACATTGATTCCATAAGAAGGAATAACTAATGGCTTATGGCGTTAATAACAAGAATTATAATGAAAGACAGCTCTTTTGTATATAATACACATGTAAATGGTTTAAAATATTCTAAGGCAATATTTCAGGAAAGGGTAAACAATTTGGCTAGCTTTAGTCCTTATCAGGCAGCAGTGTGTAGCCATAGGCTAATTACTAACAAAACAACCAGACATCTCACTCAAAAACTAATAGGGGATAAAATGGAATGCAAACATTTAAAGTAGAGAAAGGGCAAAACACATTTCTTTAAAGTAACAAGAAAGAAAGAAAAGATACTCTGTTTCCATGTAAGTACATTCATAAGCAAACTCAACGTATTTTAAGGGATCTAGATAGAGGTGGAAAATCATAGTGAAAAGGAATGAAATCATGACCGTCAGTCAGGTTAATGGCGAACTACAGAGCCAGGGAAAAGCCTGTGGCAACTGGAGACACGACGAAGCCCAAGCTGGCGGAATGCTGGAGGAGTATTTCCTGCCTTCGCTGTGCTTACACAGGCGATGGACAACAATTATTAAAATGGGCACAGATGGAGCCTGTGGCGACACATTCCGGAGCTTCCAGTTCTTCAACAGGCTGAGACAGAAAGATTTCTTAAACCTAAGCAAGAGTCCAAGACCAGCTTGGGCAATGTAAGAAGAATGCTATCTGAAAAAAAAAAAAAAAAGATGTATTCTGTATTGACCAAAAACTGATTCTACATTATTTTGAAATGACTATTATAAAATTTATATGGAGTAGTAAATCAAGAGTATAGTTTTTAAAAATTATGAGAATATGAAAAATATCCTTTTCTTTGTAATCCATCCAGCAAATTTCTATCTGGAGGACCATGGGCTAAGCTTGTTTGTTCTGAAGTAAATTGAACAAGATAGGGAATATGTGTGTAGACTTATGTGGGGTATAGTTCATTTTTTGGGGTAAAGACTGTCTCTTCTTGAGATTTTATTCTTTCTAGATTATCAGATTGTGGTGTTTTACCATGTCTTTTCTGTTATAAAATCATAATGATAGTAGGTGATTTGTTATTCTTTAATGTCCTTACTTAAAAACAAACAAACCAACAGAATATTCTGTCATCCTTTTCCTTTAATAGGTCACCAAGGACCCAGAGCCCATGAATCAATAACCTACAGAAACCAGTGAGCAGATGTGCACGCTTATTTTCAGGGGGAGCGTCCTTCTGATAAAAATGTGGCTTGGCTATTTTATGGACTGAGTGTTTAGAATTCACATGTTGAATTCAGAATTCCCATGTTGAATCTTCAGCCTTGAGGTCATGATATTGGGAGGCAAGGCTTTGGGGAGGTAACTGAATCCTGAGGAGGATCCTTTATTAACAGGAACAGTGCCCTCCCATGGGGAGGCAAAGGGCTTGAGCTCATTTTTGGCTACCATGTGAGGTTACAAGAAAACAGCGAGTGCCTCAGACTCACTAACGTCCACAACTGACAAGTAAATGTCTGCTTTTAGGACTCCAGGGCTGTTGTGACAGCCCCAGGTAAATAAGACAGATATGTACTCAAAGAACAGTAGTGAGAAAGAAAGGTAACCAAACATGGAACGCGGGATCAGGTACGATATTCTCTGACATGTGGAAGCAGAGAGAAGCTCTTGGAAAATGTGTTCAGACACGCGAAAGGTTACATCTAAGACCCAAATGGATGCATTATTAGATCTGCAGGATTAATCAGTGCTGGATACAGAATTTTATGCTGCCCGTGGTGTCCTGGTGAAAAACGGATTCATATTTTTCTTTATGAAATCTCTGAATGACAGTGTTCCTTTAATTAATAAAATCTCACTACTGTAAACATTTTAATTACTTCAAGTGCAAAGTAATATAATAGTCTTTTCATTATACTAGATTCTACAGTGTGGATTATAGTTTATGTATTTTTGTAACATATAATAATCATGAATTGATTTACATTTTCTGTTTTTGTTAGACTATTTTCATTCCTCATTAATTCTGTTGGCAGATCTCACGCCTTCCATCTTCCAGGTAAGGAAGGGAAGCTCAGAGAAGCTGGGTGACTTTGCCAGCTACTAAGTGGCAAAATAGAAGTAAATCCCTGTGGCCCAACTTCAAAGCAGGCTCTCAGCTACTTTCCTGTTTTGTCTCACCCGTGCATTAGCATTCAAAGATGGTTCTATACAGATTAAAATACTATTTGTTCTTTAAAGTCCATTTCGCAATCACTCAGGCACCTTCCCCTGACCCCTCAGAGGAGACGACAGGCTTTTCCCAGAAGCACAGTGAGCTCTAGGACACATCTAAGGGGTACAAGGGAAATTCAGCAATGTGAATATAAACCCCTTTTAAAATAAAACCACAGCATCTTTAATCAAGGCCTGGCAATCATCATATCATTTCTTGGAGACTCAAATTGATAAATGTAGACTATCCCACCAGGCCTTTAATACTTAGTCAGAAATGAGGCCAAGACATTGACTAGCAAGACAATTCATGTAGTACAACATGAATCTATAATTCTCCTGCCCATCACCACAAAACAGCTAGTTCCTGCCCTGAATTCACTTTGAAGACAATGAATGCCTTGGAGAAACCATAAGAGCATTGAAAATCAGGCCAGAAGTAATAAACAGGGACTGCCAAAATATCTTAATGAATTTCTTTTACAAGTCGAATCCATTGTCAGCTTACAACAATTCTGAAGGCTGAACTCAAGGCATACAATTAGGAAGCCAAGTCGCCAGGCTTGCCTACAATCCAAAAGCAACTTTCCTTTCACCTGTCTATAATTAAACAGCTGAGAATTATATCTCCTGGTATGAAAAGATTAAAATAAGAAAATAACAGTCAACCAAATCCTTTAATGTGGAATCTAATCTCACTTGTTACCCCAACACAGTCCTGTCAACCCTGCACCAGTGGAGTTCTTCTCACTCAGCGGGATGCAGATCATCTTCCCAGCGGCGCAGCCCAGCAAGGCCAGTAGCTTCCCTCCCTTCCTGCTTTCCCCTTAGAATTCCTTGAACGTATAAACAAAGGCCCTGCACGTGGATGGGAGTTGTTTTGTGCCTGGCCCTTAGGGGTATTTTCTTTTTCCTAAAAAGATTATCTCAACTTTACTGTAGCCAAAAAAGGAAAACAAAAGAAAACCCTAAAACAAATGTCTAAGGCAGTTGGAAAATACAAAAAGACTGAAATATAGTTTCAGTTTATTTGTAATTAGTTTACAGATTGGACCACACCGAGCCTCCAAAATCAGCCACTGGGGAATAAACGCTGCAGCAATTATCAGTCCCGAGCCAAATGCTTCCTTTTGTTCTTACTGAAGTCTTCTTCACGCACATCTCTTAGCAAATGATTTTGTATTTTCTATTTAAAGAGGATTACATAGCACACCTAACCAGTAGCTGGAGAGTAAAGAACTCCCCATCATTTTATTACTTGCAAATGTAAATTAGTTCATTGTGGTTAACTCCTGTCAGATGACCCCTTTCCTGTCAGCCATCAGGCCAACGGGTTCTGGCAGGTTGGTTCCTCCCTGCAGTCCTTCCCTATCAGGATGCTGTCAGATACACTGCTTGCCCACAGTCTCCTAGTCCTGGGGAAGTTCTTCTATCGAGGCAGATGGTTGTAAGCATGAATTGCTCTAGTCTCAGCTCTGAGCGGCTTCCCTGAACTCTCACACTCAAATCTCTGGAGGCACATGTGGGGCCTTCCTCCAGGTACAATGAAGACACTCTACAAATTTCACTTTGCAGTAATGACAGGATACACAAATTGCATTAGTTGCAATAAAGAGAGTCATAGAAATATTCAAAAAGGTTGGTTGGATATCATGGATGTCTCAGACTAAGATAAAAAATCACTTTGTTAACTTATAGTGTTTCTTCATTGGTAACCCCTATGTTAAGGTGCCATTTATAGACAGTTTATTTTTATTTATTAATGAGTGAAGCAGTATAGCATGCTAGATAACTTAAATTCATGTGTTAAAGATGCAAAGACATGGTTTAACACGATTTACGTCTTATAATATTCTTTAAAACAGCTTCCCATAGTCTCATCCGTTAAGCATTTATTACTAATGCATTTTATAACATACTTTATAATACATCATTTGAGCAAGTAGCTGCATATAGTGATTATTTCATAAATAAGAATATAGCATTTATAAATGGCGCCTTAATTTAAAGTGTTACCTCCGCATTACTAGATAGCCGCTCACCATTCATCTCATTTTGTGATTATCCTCCAAATGCACCACTTAATAAAACAGACACTAAGTTCTATTTTCCCTTCATCTGATTAAAAGTTTATTGAGTTGTTGCCTCCATCCACTTTCTGATATTTGCAGCATGGAGGCCCTAGTGTGATTTCTGATGAAACTAAAGTTTTAATTAAACAATATTTTGGAAAAAAAGTAACATTAGAAGTGGAGATGTACCTACCATATTGGACAGAGCCTGCTGTTTGGATTCTTTGTAAAATTCAATTTTTTTGTTAGAAAGAACAATCCAGGAAGTAGCCCAGTTTTTCCTTAGGAAGAGAAAAAGAAAAAAAATACATCCTTATTAGAAGAAATAATGTGTAAATACAGTGTTGGCCACATTTATTAATACAATGTGAGCAATATTTCCAATAAATACAGACCTTTTCAAACTAGTTACTCTAAAAAGCTTATCCTATTAGAATATAAAAATGATATGCAATTTAGGTAATAATAAAGATAGTCAGAAAGTTAAAAAATGAAACATTTATATAAAAGTTTCTTAATGTTTTGATCCTCCTGAACTCTCTTCAACACCTAAATATCCAATTTTTATGTATCCATGTGCCTCCTTCCCACAGAAAGACTATAGCGAGCTGCAAGCGGAAAAATAAAATGCATAGAAATCAGGGTCCTTTTCCTCTGTTCCTCTTTGCATTAGTTTAGGAATTCAGTCTGAAAACGTAACTAGCACATCTACCATTGCTTAATTCAAAATATTTCTTTAATGTTGAATCTCACTAAAAGTCAAAGGAAAGAAAAACAGAGACATTCTCTTTCCCTCTTTGCCCAGCAGATTGTCAAAGATTAAAAGGGGTGATGATGCGGAGGGTTAATGAGGGTGTGAGGAATGGAGTTCATTACTATTTGTTAATTCTGCTCCTATATTATAAAAAGGAGGCTGCTTAAGCAGTCTGCATACAATCGACTCATATGATGCATTCGTGAACACCATGGTGCAAAAGAATACTGATGTGGGCAGATTTTAATGCAGACATAACGCAATATGTAATTCATAGCACCGTGTGGCCCTGCTTCCTTACCTTCACCGTCCCTCCTTCAGGATCAATTCCATTCATCAGAAGTCCAAACACTGCTTCCTCAGATGTGCCTTGTATGACCTCCTTGCATATGACGTGTTATAAGTTTTTAAATAATTTAAAATTTCACCTTAAGTCACCCATTAAAAAACTAAGGCTTAAAATGATAGGATCATTTCATCCTTACAGAGGTTTCCTTAGTACCCTAGCACAGCACTTTGGGAAGTAGAGAAAGTAGGTATGTATCTATTGGATCAATACTTTGGACTGGAAAGGAGAGGCTCAGATGTAATAATAACGGTAATCCAGTTAGTTAAATAATTTCCTTTTGTATTTCTTATTACTGACCAAATTTCCTGCAGAGACAATGGGTTACTTCTGTTAGAATGTGTGTGTTGTAGTGTCGTGAAGACCCCTCTTTATGCTCGGCATTAATATACTTACGTTTCTACCCTTTATACCGTATTGCTACATTGTGCTATGGTTTAACATTGCTTTCACAATAACTGAATGCAGTTTACAAAAGTGGGACACACAAAAAGAAAAGTTTACAGGGAGACTTTATTCAGGTCAACAGCAAACCATTCAAAAATGTCAAAAATCACAAAGTCTGAGTGATCTCTTTTCCCCTGTCTCTGAGAAAGGAAGAACTTCAGTGAAAAGAAAGTTTTGATTGAGTAGGGTTAGTATTTATAACAAGAATTAGGTTGCTCTTACAAGCCTGCAGTGTTCTTAATGATACAGAATTATGTTAAAGAAGAGGACAAAGAGACACATAAGAAACACAATGTGAATTTTCCAACATACAAATACAAAGGCTGTGTTCTTCAACCCCCTTGATTTCTCATGAAGAATAAATTATTCAAATGATGAAGAAAAGAAAGAGAATGACTTCAATGTTTCTCCTCTGCCTTAGCGCTCATTTTTCCTTGTAGCAACCAATGGAAGCACTGAACATCAAAACAGGCACAGGTGGTCTGGCCTGGTGGTGCAGACCTGCAGCCCAGCACCGGGAAGGCTGGGAGAGGAGGAATGCTCCAAGTTTGAGGCCAGCCTGACCACACAGTGGGTTCAAGCCCCGCCTGAATTACATGCAGAACCCTCTCAAACAACCCCTCCCAACACCTGCAAAAAAAGAAAAGAAACAGGCATAGACTTTTGAGTGTGAAGTCACAATACTAGATGCAGTTAGGATGGCTGGTCTAGCCTGGGGGTCTTTTACCACTACCCTGCTTTTAAGCACATGTGGTCAGGAAGGATGAAACGGACTCACGTATACCAGATCCATATTTAACCCGCCTGCCATGTTTCCCACGATATTTTTCATCTTCTGGCAGGGAGATGCTACACCTTATTTGCTTCCTATCTATAGAAAATCCTTGGTAAATGGTTCTGATTTGAGTCTATTTCAGATGTTGATCCTTTATAGAACTTGTTGGCAAAACTCTCCCCTTCCTTAAACTTGGAACTGGAACTAGTTAGAACTGAAGCTGCATGAAATTCAATTATCTCATTGTTCTGTCTTAGGACTTTCAACTGCAGCGAACTGTGTCTCTGTTAGGTAAACCAGATGAGCCAGCTGAAGAGGGTAGGAACTGCATATCCTGGAAGCTTAGTCATGTGACCTTCTCCCCCACTTTAAATAGAGTCTCATTTCATCTTGAATTTATAAACAACTAAGATTGTCTTTATCATATACAAATGGGAGCAAAAGCTTCTCTGGAGTTTGGGTGGTTTCATTCACTTCAAAATGAAAATGCTGCTGACAAAGTTTAGATGCTTCTTGTTCAACTTTTCCCTATACGTTCTCTTAAAATAATACTTTTTCTAAAATACTTCCTTTTAAAAATAAACTATTTTGAAGACTATATATCTGACTATAGATCTAAGATTTAGCTTCACACACTCACACAAAATGTTAACCGTAATAAGATATCCACTTACTGAAATATGAAAAACGAGGCTCAGAAATTTTAGGGAAATTTAAGGCCAGCATTTACTTTTAAAAAAAACCCGTTTCTCTGACAACAGAGCCTATTACATGTTTATCACTTGTACTGTCTTTCCAGAAGTTTAGGTAGTGCCATCTTAGCTAAAGGTAGCATCACTGTCAGCTTTTTAAACATAGTTATGGTTGAAATCCTTAGATTAGGAAGTCAAGAAGACAACATCTGAGCTCTCTTGTATTTTCTCAGACTCCTTTTGGCAAGATTGGCAAAGTCTCACCTCTCCTAATCTCAATGCCAGAGCTTCCTGCAGAGGTCTTCTGACTTCTGAGACATTTGTTGGTGCCATGAGCTGCCATGGTGATTGGGCCCCACTCTTCAGCTCGTGTGCCACTTGGTATGTCATGTGGATCAGGTAACTGAGCCTCTAAGCCAGATATCAGTGCCCATTGAACATTTACCATTGCCACACACAACTCTGAGGGCTGGCAGTATAAATGAAAATAAGAGAACACAGATAGTAAGTAACTCAGTGATGGGTAACTTCTTTACACTACCAATGAGAAAACAGAAGTCTAAGGAGACGTGTCCTATACAAAGTACACAGGTCTAAAGACAGAAGTCAGGCCAAGTCTCCTGGGCCTTGAAATCCAGGCTCATGCCAAGGTCCTGGCTGTCTTGAGCAGATGGGCAGGGAGCATACCCTTTAGTCTTGTCAATACTGTCTATATGAGACATCATAATAGAAGCTCAGAGAGGGAGAAACATCATCAAGGAATTTTTAGAAACTTTTCTCCATCTCAGCCTGACCTGAGCTGTTCTGCAGTGCTGAACTGACAGCCCCCGTGCCGGGCTCCCATCCTACCTGACGGCCAGCAGGTAAATCCACCCATCAGCCTGAACTAGTTAATGTCTCCACATTTCATCATAGGATTTAGTGTCTGACTTGTTTTTCTTCCAAGGACCATAAGACTGAGAAATTGAGTAGACAGATTTAAGGTTTAAGCAACATGCACAACCCAGAGAATACTCCAGTTCAGTAAGTCAGAGGTCCCAGGAGTAAGCGAGGCAGTTCCAAGGCTCCACTTACAGATAACAATCGATCAGGTGTGGGACCACTGCTAGTGATTCAGTGCAGAAAACAGATCCGGGGACAGGAAATGCAGGGAACTAGCTCATTTTTGGACACAACACATATCACTTCCGTGGAAGTAATGATCCTAATTATAGCAAAGGAAAGAGATCTACATTCATATAGGGGCAATGATGTACAATCTATGCAACTGCTAGGGCATTGTATGCAAGCGGAATACTTTACAGAACTTCATACAACAAATTCTGAGCTGTGAAGTTGGAAAAGGAAGAAAACCAAACTCCAAATAAACAAAATACTCCCGAAACAAAACCAAAAACCTCCACACAAGCATCGGCTTGACATTCTACAAAATGGACACCGGATGGCAGCAGGTAACAGCAACTTTGTAACTGCTTAGGTGGAGAATGCATGAGAGACATGGCCTTAAATTAATCATTACAATTATAAAAGTCTGTAAGTTTGAGGTCTGGGTTTCACAAATTTACTTATCCAAAATGTCAAAGTTTTATACCTTATAGTAATTTATGCTTCACAGCAACAAAACAAAGTAAAAAAAAAAGTGTAAATGAGATGATTTCATGCGTGTCAGAATCTCTTCTTTGGACCACCTGCAGCTTTTACCTGCCATTGAAGTTGACCTAATTTTGCAGTGGTTATGGGAGTGGAAAGTATTTACTATAATGTCCACAACTGATTTCCTGCAAACATCCCACAGACACTAAATGTTCTGACTTGTTCTCAGGATGGTAAGTCTAGGAACTAATTTCTTGTCTTTCCTATTCTTAGCTTCTTATAATTTACCACTGCTGAAAGGTAAATTAAAGAGACACTATAAAAATGCATATCTCTCTCAGGGTTGCCAGAAATAAAGAAAGACAGATTCAGCCTCACACATAATTCACTGGCATTCTGGGCAGAGAGTAGTAAAGAAAAAGTTGCCATGGAGAAGACCCTGTAGTACCACAATCTGAAGGACATCCATTCTGAGTACCAATTGTTTTGAACACCCTCTCCCTAAAATACAAGAGCGCAGGTGCCTCAGAGCACAGGTGCAAGGAGACACAGCCATTGTGTCATGGACTGCATTTCTTTCAGATGCACCTTCTGTCCATATTTTCATCTCCAAATATTCCTAGGCCTCTGGAGAGGATAAAAGAGTGAGAAGCGGTTATGTAGAGAGGTAGACAACCACAAAGGAAGAGGTGTGGGTGCCGGGAGACAGGCATAAGGCATTGAAATAGCACAACCCTGCCTTCAGGTGCCTTTTGAAAATTTAAGCATTGAAAATAAGTTTTTACTTAGTTTCAGCATTCGTACAGTTTCAGAGAGGCAATGGCTACTTACAGATTTGGGGATGGAATTCCCCAAATGAAGAAATTCCTAGCTTCATCAGAGGAGCAGAGGCATAATTTCAATGTTCATAATTAAAAATTAAAGTTGAACGCTGAATGTATTCTGCTTTCAAGCCTGTCAGTGTATCACAGGGGAAATGTGTATAACCTCATTTTGAAATAAGGCTAAATTTAGGGCCTTTTATGAATATAAGATGTAGCCAACAAGTTCTATTTCCTGTCACCTTCTCCTTTTCATATTGGGATAAGTCAATTTTTTAAAAGAAAAAGTGAAACTATATGAAAAAGAGGAAAGGATGAATAAAAGATAAAGATAAAGGCAGGGAAAAAGAAAATGTGGAAATAATACAAGATGTAAATGACCTAGAATGGATTTATTAGAAAATTTGACATAAATTTAAAAACAATGTTTATCAAATGACAGTTGAAGCTGTTGGAACTACCTTTGGCATGAGACAAGTGGTCAGGTTTTGCTCCTTTACTCCATAAAGCAAGATGCATAAAACATCTTTTAAAAAGAACAGAGCTAAATTCCATGTTATCGGTTATCCCCACAATAATACGGGGAAAAGGAGGTGTTAACACACGTAACTAAGTTTCTCTGTTTGTGTAGCAGGAAATAGTAACTACATCTAATTCTAGTATTACTTAAATATTACCAGTGAAGGTGTTAGACAATTGCTTGACAGAGTATCTACTGATACAACCTATTAGCTCATTAGAATTTATTAGAGTGACATAAAGATTCTTAATAAATGGGAAATAGCCTAACAAAAGAAATCTCGTACAAAAAGTACAAAGGATAGTAACTGGCATATTATATAATAATTACTAAATTATCAGTG
Organism: Dinomys branickii; assembly: GCA_004027595.1. Taxonomy (NCBI): domain Eukaryota; kingdom Metazoa; phylum Chordata; class Mammalia; order Rodentia; family Dinomyidae; genus Dinomys; species Dinomys branickii. The sequence continues at coordinate 123,580 of PVLD010000347.1, read as the reverse complement.
GAATAAAACTACATGATTTTTCTGGGCTATGACTAAACTAAGCATTTTGTTGCTAGGGAAAAAGCCATAAAGACAACTTAGGTAACCAGTATGGTGATACATACTAAGATTCATTATATAATGTTCATGTAACTTAACCACACAATCCAGACTTAGCATTTAACATGTGGGAGCCTGTATAATATTAAATACTGTGCTCATATATAGCATGTTTAATTTGTACAGTATGTATAATAAAACCACAAACAAAAACCCACCACAAATATAGAGAAAATATTTCCAATATTTAAAACTGACATTCTATTTCTATTTAGAGCATAGTACAAGTTTTTCTCTTTCCCTCAATAGATAGACAGAAACATGCATAGATACATAGATAGATAGATAGATATGGCAAGAAACTCAATAAAGTAGTCAAATCTTGTGGCAAACAGGCAATTCTCAGAATACATAATTTTGATGACTTCAAATAAAGTTACTTCAACTACAATACCAATCAGTGAAATATAACTGCGAGCTGAGTTGCAGTAAAAGTCTATGACCATGAACATGACAAAATTGAGAGGGTATGATAATGTGCCTCGATGGATAATGGGAAGACAGGTCTTCTTCTGCTTAACAGAGTTAATAGCTGCAAACTAGTGCCCTAGTTCAACAAGAGGCCAGCAACAGCACTCAGTTGGTGTATAATGTCCAGCCCCCTGCACTCCTAGAGGTATACTCTTGAGAGCTTTTTTAACAGGTTCAAAGCACACAGAGTGTGATTATTATATTGCTGTTTGTGTGGAAGGAATTGGAAACAATCCAGGTATTCATGCCTGGGAGAGAGGTTAAGTAAATTTTGAAACACACACGCCATGGCAAGCAGGCACCAATCGGTAGGAATGAACTAGTTTTAAATATAGCACCATAGATGCCCAATACTGATGACAGTAATAAAAACATATTGAGGTTTATAATACAGAAACTTTCCCATATAGAATAGATTCAGTTACCCAGGATTACATGCTACTTTTCTTCCTCATGAGTTTAGCTAAATAGCTATCTGGAGGGTGGATTTGCTGAACAGCTAGCATGTAGGGCTACCTGGGGTTGAAGAGAGGGTTGGAGACTAAGAATGAAATAAACCAACTAGATGTCTTGCTCCAAGTGCTGAAAACCAAGGGTGTACACTGAAGGGTGTGATCAACTCAGTTCCATGCACCTGAGATTTTTTTAAAACAGGAAAACTAAAATTGAAGTCATTTCAAACGGAAAAGCGCTAAAAGAATGCATAATGGTGTGCAAAGTGATTGAAATAACAGTAAAACAGTATGGGTTAAGGTTTACACGATTAAACTGCAATGCAGAAATTGTATGTAAAGTAATTAAGTTTGCTGGATAACTATGACAAATGCACAGTGGTAAATATACGGAAAACTGCCTACAAATGTACTCAGGAGCGGTACAGATGGGAGGGGCCTTGTTCTGCACCTCTGATTCCTCTTGACAACATTTTTTTTGTGTGCACCAGGAAAGGAATCACCTCAGGGCCTCACGCTTGCCGCTGCGCTTCTGAGCTACATCCCCAGCAACACAACCTTCTAGAAGAAAATTTTGACTTACAGATGGATTACGGCCAGAATGCTATAGAAAGCCATCACAATGGGGCTTCATCTTGTGTTCTCAGACTTGCTTCCCTTTTTTACATGAGGAGGACGCTTAGGACTGAGCAGTGCTCAGCCCTCTCCCTTCTACTGAGCTCCACCCAAAGGGCTAGAGTAGGAGCCCTTGGGCATGGAGCAATGGTGGTGAAGAGAGGTCTTGACTTATCCACCTCGGGAGAGGTACTGCTTCACCCTCCACATTTCTTCCTGAGTGTGATGGACTGGAATGAGGTCTGGGGAAAGGCAGGCACTCCAGCTGGGCTAGTCCAAGACAAAGAATCCCTGCTGTTGCGCATTAAGAGCCTGATTCGCTAAGTCAGTTCTCCATGGCCACAAGTACTAATTCAGTCTCCCATGTGGCCTTGTGTTGGATCCTGTTTCCTGTGCATCACTCTCCTCACCTTCTAGAGAGGGTGCCTTGCGGGGTCACTGACAAGGTGTAGCCTGGGAGATGATTCAAGGCCTTGTTTACTATCTCAGGACAAAACACAACACTGGCAGAACATAGAGCTTGTTGATTTAATATTTGCACTGCTATTTCAGGTAGTAGAATTGTGAACACTTCCCCAATTTTACTCCTTTTAAATAAGTATGTGCATAATCTAGCAGAGCCATTAAACAAAAGTAGTTTATGCTCTAGTGTTGGCCAGTGTCATTCTTATGACTAATTGCATTATACAATCAACAGGCTTCCCATTGTGTAGCTAATGAGTGCATTGATCCTATGTAGTTTTAACTGATAGTAACACACTTACGACGAGTGCCCCGTCTCCCAGTGCTAGCACTTTTACATAGCTTTCTAGCTTGTGTTCACCCTCCACAGTGCTAAATACAGAGCAGGGCTGGAAGGAGAAATAGCAAAGCTTCTCACGTGGGGGTGATTTTTTTCTAACATCCAATACATGTAACAAATATCTTGCCTCTCCTATCAACCTGTCTTTTTCCAACAGTGGTTTCTGCTGTTTTTATGTTACTTGAGGAGTCCTTACTCCCTTTTTAAATTTCTCTCATCTACTCTGTCTTTGGGATTTCATTTTTCTTTTACTTTAGTCAAATAATTTTTATTTGGAGCTATAAGTACGTTTTAAATCATCTACCAAGCAAAAACTTTCCTCTTGATATATTTTACTAAGATATTTTATTTTGTAAATGAGTCCATTTATCATCTGATCTGTTAATTTCAGAAATCAAGATCTTTTGCCAACCTCTAATGCTATTTTTAAAAGATTCCAAGCCCCAGGAAGACAGGAAGCACTCAATTTCCTTACCCTGCGGTAAAACAGACAATGTTGTACCTTTCTTTGACAACTATAATTATATTAAAATAATACTTAACATAGTCATAACACATGTGGCTATTTCTAGCCTGATACCACAGCATCTTCCTTCCCAAGCAATGGCAGTGACATAATTTCAGGATGTGGGAAACTGGTGTAGTTGCATAGTGGTGAGTCGAGGAACTTTTCTTACCTTAGTTTCTTTCCTCCATCTGCAATTTTAGCTTTTTGAAGATAACCTTCTTTTTCAACCATCTGCAAGAAGAATGCATATGTTATAACTGTGACAGCCTCCTATGCAATTTTAGTTTTAGTGAACTTGTGCTTTCCCACAGTCGTTGCAGTGATAGAAGTTTCTAGTCAGAGAACTTTATTAACAATGCACATGTAGCCTATAAAAAGAGCTGGCAAGATCACAGTGATTACAAACTATTAAATATAGAAAAGACAGATCACAAAGAGAAGTGTAAATGGTTTCTTAGGTGGTGATATATGTTTACTCATTTTTTTCTCTGCAATGACGTCACTTACTTAAAAAGTTGACTCAACACTGGGGAAACAAAGACTAATTTAATGCTTTCCTAAAGCTTTCTGACCATCCTTGAAAGAGTTCTCCATGTGCCTGCAGATCCTAGGCAAAAGAAAAGCTTCAGTGGAGTCAGGTAACTGAACCAGCTGGAAAAGGGATGGATGTTTCCAATGAGCCATTTTAATGCGCTTCAGTCAGTTCCCAGGAAAACCTGCAGTAGTGCTACCTCCTTGTGTCCCATGTTGTATCACTGTTTCCCTCTTACCACTTAGGTGCGCTGGCTTTCATTGTTTCTTAAAGGAAATTTGATGTTTAACTCTACAGAAGTGTTCGTGAAACTTTAAGACTGGATTCAGTTTCTTAAGGCCATATTTCTACCCTTCCTGTCTGTCCCACCTCTCAAATCCCAAATCCTTAGTGTATGCTCTAGCTTTTTACTTATAGGAGATTGCTCAGATGCTTTCCCTCACACTGCATGCCGAAAGCTCTAAAAAATCATCTGCTTAGTAGTGGAGGGTTACATCCTTCGGTGCCGCTCTGATGTGTGTCTACGCTTTGACTCTGGAACTAACTCTACGGTGTCGTCATCTTACATTTTCCTAAACATAATACAACTACTTTAAAACTTAACTGGTATGGTGTTTGGTGGAGGCTCTTTCCATGACTGATCTGAAGTTTCTCTAGATACTTCACCCCAGATGTGCCTGCTCACCCTCTTCTTATTACTGTGATAGCCCTTATCAAATCATATTATAATAGTCTTCTCACTTCCCTGTGCTTCCACCTGTGCTGGTTCTACGGGAGGAAGAGAAATATAATTCTCTCATCTGGATTAGAAACTCCTAGATACTTGTTGACATCAATAGTCACACTAATAAATACTGTTTCAGTAAATTCCTGAATCTTGGAAAAAAATCGGCAACATGACGAATGAGAAGAACAGCTTTTTGTAGGTAAATGAGTTTTCCCACAGCTGTAAAATCTCACAGTGAATGAGTTGGTTTTTTGTAAGATTCACTAGGGTGTAGGTGAGTTCTTTTCTGCAATGTTCATCATTATAGTCCTACCATTGTATATAGCACTGCACTTAGCTTTCAGAATTGATTTGATAGATATACTTGTGAATGAATACTGATAAAAATTATGTCAGTGATGTGATAATTGCACAAAAGTATTTTTCACACATCTACATGTTCTTTTACTTCAGTATGTTCCCCACAGGTGTAATAGAGTCTAAGGAAGCTATCTGCCAATTTTTAGAACCATGGTGCTCAATGGTGCCTTTTTTTATTTTAAAGAGAATTGAAAATAAAAATGCTATAAAAATGATACAGAATTTCAAAACAAGATGATAGGATGTTAGCAATGATAGTTATATTGCATATTGTTATCTTCTCAGTAGTTGTTCAGGTTACCAGATACAGGCATGCAAAACTAATAAAACAGTTAAGCATTAGCTATTCCTTTCAATAAACCAATGGAAATTAGTAGTGCAATTATCTTAGCTATCTTGTGTGTATACATAAACATTTTCCCCTTCTTTCATTCTTTCCTCCTTTCCTCCATCCCAGGTACTCTTTTCTTTTAAGCAGTTTTCTTCCCTTTCACAATATATATTGTACCTTTTGGATTTTATTTGCTCTTTCAGTTTCTTACTGTAGGGAGACAACATAATGTTTACACATGCTATCTGATTTATTTCACTTACGAGTTTGGTCTCTAGTTGCATCCATTTATCTGTAAAAGCTTCAACTTCAATCTTTCTTTATAGCTGAGTAATACTCCATTGTGTAAACACACCATATCTTTCTTTGTCCACCCCTCAGTTGATGGGCATTTGGATTTGCCCAAGTAAGATTTAGCTATAATAAATTGTTCTACTATAAATATGGGTGCACATATATTGCTGTGGCGTGATTTTGCAATTCTTCTAGAAAAATACCCAGAAGGGGCATAGCTAGGTTGCATAGGACCTGTAATCTTAGTTTTCTGAGGAATCTCCACACTGATTTCCACAGTGGTTATACCAGTCTACACTGCTATCAACAGTAGGAAAGGACTCTTTTTCCCTCACAGCTGCTCCAGCATTTGTCATTGGTTGATCCCTTGATGACAGCCATTCTTTCTGGGTTGAGATGGGATCTCAGTGTTGTTTTAATTTGCATTTCTTGAATGCCTAGTAATATGTAACATTTTTTCAAATATTTATTTGCCATTTTTATTTCTTCATCTGAGAAGTGTGCATTCATCTCAGATGCCTAATTTGGGGATGGGTCTTTGAATTTGGGGGATCAGATTTTTTCAATTCCTTATATGTTCTAGGTAGAAGTCCTTTCTCTGCAGGACTATTGGCTTTTTGTTATTGATTTTTGACCTATTCTTTTTTTTTGTCCACCTCTTATTCCACATACACTGTCCCATTTTTTGTATATGTGACATAGACTTTTTCCAACCTCCTAAAGCTCACATTATTTATTCAGTCTTTAACTGGACATCGCTGTTATCTACACATGTTTGAAAAATTTTTTTCATAACAATTGACATCACAGAGGAGATCTCTGTCTTTAGGAAAATATATTGAAAATTTTGTTATATAGCCATTGACAAAATTTATTGTTTCATTTAAACTTTCTTCTTACTAAAATAAAATAGTTTCTCAAAACTGGACTTACATACCAGAAGCTACATAACCTATCAACACATTACAAAAAGGATGCATGTATTCTTAACTAAAAATGTTTTTAATTTTAAAAATAGTAACTAAGACACCCCTGTGTGGGATTTGATATTGTCAGAGAAGTATTAATGATGAACATGTCTATAAATGGAGATAAAGTTAAAGGAATAAGCTAATACTCTTAATTTTCTTACAGGGAAAATTGACAGAAATAGACGAGATACATAAAGTCTATCCCTTGAATGCAGAACTTATATTCCATCAGACACTGCTGGACATTTCTCAGAGAACCTCATATTGAGGTACCAAGGGCTTTCTTTCTCACATTAGGACATGCAATATTATTGCCATCATGGCTGTCTTAAAGTGATGTCATTGGGACATAGTGCTCAACACTCCCACTCTAAGGAAGAAGGTCTTATTTTGCCTCATAGTTTGTGGAGTGTTCAATCCATAGTTGGCTGGTTCCAGGGCAGGGTAGCATGGCAGAGGATGAACTCATGACATGATAAGCAGGAAGTACAGAATGATCAAAGGGGGAGAGACATATACCCTCAGGCCATGCCCCCAGTGATTCACCTCTTCCCACCAGGCCTCACTTCCCAATATCATACCCAGCTGTAAATCCATCAGCAGACTCATTCAATGATGATCATCACACACCCACAACCCAATCACCTCCCCAAAACCCTACCTGTGTGTACATGAGGTTTTGGGAGTATCTAAATATAGGCCACAACATGGCATAAAAAACTTCTAAAAGGTAGAGGTAATGACTATTATTCCTTATCTTCATACAGGGAAATACTTCATCATGCACAGGAAAGCAATTATAGTGAGAAGGTCATACTTGAGTAAAAGAAATATTAGGGTAAGTAGATGACTGCTATGTGCTTTACATGTGGGTTTATATAGGGTATCTTAGCAATTACTCTGATTATATTAATCTCATGATCTAAATAATGATATGCAAATTGCAATGGAACATATTAGTCATTTTAGGGCTCAGAAGACTTTGTCTTTATTGGTTTTACAAAATTATTATAGCTTTAGATCTAAGTTTAAGATTCCACATGCTAAATTCTAGTACAAATTAAACTTAAGTAATAAAGTATGTATTTTTAAGAAATAACCACTAGTTGTTAAATCTAGTTTCTGTAGCTATTTGTCCAATGTCCCTTGGAAGCAAGCACTATTTAACATTACATGGCAGGAAAGATCAGTAATTTGTCCAAACTGGATGCCAGCCAGCCTGCCAGTATTGAGGAAGTGCTCAGCAGACACATCTGCATTGAGACACAGATGAAAGGAATGAATGGCAGTGGGATGCTCAGGTAGCACCTATTTATCAGCTTATATTAGAAGCAAGGCAAGGCAGAAGAGCAGGAGTAAACGTGGAACAGCAATAACACACATGGCAGAAGAAATCCAAACACACACACACACACACACACACACTACTTTTTTTCTGTGAAGGTTCCATGTAGTCCTCAGACATCATTTCAAATAATAGGTTTTCCTTTACACTGGTCTACCAAAGGAATTTTGTTAGAAATGTATGTTTATAAATGGAAAAGACCTGAATTACAGACTGACCAGATTTTACTGAGACATGTTTGGCTCTCAGTATCAGCATAAAACAACGTTTGTGCCTTGTAATATTTGTTTGGCTGTTGTATTGAAATTCTTCTTCTCTTTCATTCTGTTTTGATTTTGTATTCATCTACAATCATTTGATCTACCTTAAGCTTCTTAGGTCATTTGATGTAGAAAATATGTGATTTAAATAGTGTCAGGATACCCTCCATCCTGTTCTGTGGTCTAAATAGACCTAAGAAACTACCATCTGTATGAAGATTGACAATAGTGACATCTATAATTTTTCTGGATCCACAAAGCTCATACAAATCTAGCCACAAACTAGGATGTACTTTTGGAAGAGGGATTTTACTCTGTGAAAATTTCTGATGGCTGATTGACTTTCCTCTACAAGAACTTTATAACATTTCTCCAAGTGATGCTCACTACCATTTTCAAACAGCTAGTATTTAATTGTCCTATTAAACAATGAGGCTGCTTCTAATCTTTTAGTAGATAACAGTACTTTGCTGATAATCTTGTTTACTCTGATGATGTCTATGAAAACAAACAGCAAGGACACACTTTGTCATGCCATTTTATCCACAGAAGATGCTTTTTTTCTTTTTTTTGTGGTACTGGGGATCGAACTCAAGACCCTGCACTTGCTAGGCAAGGGCTTATTCCACTGAGCTATATCCCCAGCCCTGAAGATGCTTTTCTTTCCTCCTTAACTTTCTGTTTCCTGTGTCTGGTACCCTCAGAAAAAGACATTTTTATAGTTTTTTTTTTCCATTCTTTATTTTTAATTAATTCTTTTATTTTCTTTGGGACTCATTGCTTATGCTTTCTTCTCAGTATACAATTTTTTCTATGCTGTTTCTGCCTTTTCTCCTGTCCTTGATCTTTTGACCACACTTGTGTTTTGAGTGGATATAGGCTATTAAGAAGAGAATCAAAACCAAGAAGAAAAATTACTTTAAATATTTAGCTTAACATATAAAGCACTAGTAGGATTTTTTTCCCAAATAAATGCTTGATGTTAGCAGTACATTACATATAGATCAGCAAATGTGATGCTTTTAAAGACATTAAATTTTGGTATTTTTGCCTCACTAAAATACACGATTTACTGCATGAGCATACTTTTAAAAAGTGGTGTCCAAAATTCTCAGATTGAATACAATGATTACATACAAAGCAGAGCAGCAATAAGAAGATAGATCTGGAGGGATTCTGCATCCCCTAAGAAAGGGTTCAAAGTCTAGGCGTGAGGAGGGAGGTAGGATAGAACAAAGAAAGAAAGTAGGAAGAAGACAAGGAATATCATAATTTACAACAAAGGTCTTTTACGAAGACTTGAATTTCAGAACACAAAGTTACCCATAGTTATCCTTATGTGCACTCGTTAGGCATTTATGCTTCTTTTCTGTCAGGTTCATCGGACTCACAATCCTTCAAAAATATTATCATAAATTATAAATGAGCTTAGTTTGCCAGGTGTCGTGTTACACACCTGTAATCCCAGAGCTTGAGAGGCTGAGGCAGGAGGATGATTGTGAGTTCAGGACCAGCCTGGGCTACAAAGTGAGCTCAAGGCCAGCCTGAACTGCATAGTGAGACCCTATCTCAAGAAGATTAAAAAAAAAAAAAATTGCTTAGTTGACAAAGTTCAGCAATCTGACCTAAGATAGAGAAATAGACTCAAAGTTTTCAACAGTGTTCTTAGGCAAAACAGTTTAGATCATCCATTAAAAAAACAAGAAATAAAAACTAAAACAATAGAATGAGCTTTGCCTTTTCTTTATAGAATGAGCCATTGTCTTTCTAACTGTGTGTGCAACTGCTTTTTCATGTAAACCAAGCTCAAAGTTTTTATAGATTCACAACTTTCACAGAACTCTGTCTCCAAAATACATAAAAATTCCCAGCTCCACAATATAATGTGCCTTTCCTTTGATACCCCCCCCCATTTCTCTAAGCGTATCGTGTTAAAACACTGCCTAGCAGACCTCTCTGCGTCTTTTCAAAAAAAAGAAATAAAAGGAGGGAAGAAAGAAAGCAGGAAAAACGACTCTGTGCCACCCATGGGCTAAGCCCAGGAAAGGGCAACTACAGATTCTCAAAAAACTTCTTCATAAGCTCTTCTGGATTTCAGGTCTTGGAGTTTGGCACAGTTGCTAATTGCAGCTTATTTGCATTCTTAGTACATCTGTTGAGCAACGCCTTCAGGGCTATTCTCTCTTTCTTGCTTGGTTTCAGTCAAGAAAAAGTACCTGCCTTTGGGAATCTGCTGAAAATCTTTAACTGCTTTCAAAATGTTGGGTTTGGCAAACACATACTATGTGTTACCAAGCGTTACCCCATCATGTGAAGCCCCTGTGTATGCACAGGGGATTGTTATCTTCAGGTGGCTGATAGTTTATGTTTATACTATCAGACTATCATCTGGACGATGCTACTAATCAATTTCGAAGAACCTTCCACCAGCTTTTCTGCCTGACAGTTTCATTTTACAACTGTGTTTTCCATTTGTTCATCACTGTGAATCCCGGACTCTTTGAAACCGACTGAGCAGAGCACCTCTCTGTCTGAAGAATTTTCTTCAGCCTTCTGGAGGGTTTTCTTGTATTTTGTGTTGGCTTCTTCCCCATCAGGGTCTCTTTCCTGTTCTTGGGAATTCCGTTTCTTTGAGTCTTCGACTGGCATGTACTATTCCTTCTTTGCCTGTGTCTATACTTGGGGAGAATGGCCTTCCCGGTTACCCTCTGGAGAACTGATGAGTGTGGTTAAACTGTTGTGTTATAACCTAATTTCAGTTGGGCAACAGGGAAGAACGGATTGCTGAATGTTCATTTCCTTTCTTGTTGTGCGTGTACTTTTTCTCTACTCTAGAGTTAAATTAATTGCAAAGGCAGGACTGGGTAGAAGTAGTTAATCTGGATTCTATGCTTCTGTGGCTTGTCAGCATCTTACTATCACCTTGAGGGCCTTCAGCCTGTGAACACCATCCTCGCCCCATGCCCCAGGCTCATTTCCTTTATGCAGTATGAAAGTGCCATGGAACACCAGCAGTGTTACAAATGTAATATCTTCACTCCTCCCTCCAGGCCCTCGGACTTGCTGTCACTTCTGCTGGCAACATTTTTCTTTCTTGTATTTCTTTGCTCAGTAAATTCATTCTACATATTCTGATGTAAATGTTCTTCTCCTCGTAAAAGACTGACTTTTATGAGTACTCAATCCTAGACATGCGCTTTATTTCTCATGGGTGTATGGTTTTCTCTAGTCCTAGGACCTTCCATAATTTTATGCATGGGAACATGACTAGCTACTAGTTGGGCTCTCATTGCATATCTGAAGCCTAACACTGCCTTGGACAGCTGTGGTGTGAACCATGACTGAATAAGCACACTCCTGTTTGGGGAAAGGGAGGCGATGTGAAAACATATCAGTCTAGAATATTTATTTCATTATAGGGTGTATTAATGACTTATGGCAGAATATTATTTCAGAATATCTAAATTTAAGTTAGAAAATATAATTTTGAAAGGCTGAAGAGCTTTTGGATATTTTTTTCTGGCAACTTAGGGAAAGCATGGCCTTATAGATAGAATTATCTCCCCAAAGTGGCCGTCCTTTGTTTTAAAAATCAGAAAACACTGTGTGAGCATAATGTCTTTCAGCCTGAAAGCCATCACTAGTATTAATTAATCTACGAAAATGATATCTGGCTCCAAAAGGTAGAATCTGTGACTTAAGGTTTATCTGCAAAAGCCTGCTTTGCCCCCAAGCCATAATGACTTCCTGAGCTCTGTCCTCAAAATCTTTCCAGCTCAGGAGGAAGCAGCTGATTCTGTGAAAACTGCCACGGGCTTCTGACTCCTGCAGGGTTATCTGTAGACATGCTTTATACCTCTTTGACAAAAATAAAGAAAATAAAGATTCACCATGCTACAAACAGCACTCTTTTCTTTGAAAATTTCCTTATGGGGAAATATGAAAAATGTCCTGAAAATAAATAGTTCTCAAAAATACAGTAGCTGTAATGGGGAAAATATAAAACCAGGGAGCAGGTGCAGATTAGTACACCTGATGTTTTGTATTTAAAGTCTTTGCTCCATCATAACACTGGATCAGCAGTCACTATGATTCTTAGAGAGTGAGTCACTGAGTGTCTACAGAGTTACAGACCTCATAGCATAAATGACATTATTGTCGGGGTACAGGGCAATTTCCTGTGGGAGATTCCAAATATCAAATTGTGAATTTTGGGGTCAATATTCAAAGAATACATTTTTTATTGCAATGTTGACCCAACCAAGAGGTGAAGGATGTTTGCCATTGGGGATCTGAGTCTATGAAACTTAAAAGGCCAGTTTCCTGATGATTACCAGAAAAGGTTCGGCAGAGTTCTCTGGATATAAGAGGCATACAAAGTGGAACTTATATACAGCACAGCATTCCAGATATAAGGCTGAGGATGCATTTGGGAAATAGAATGAGTAATAATAATTAGATAATAGCCTGAAATTAAAGATTTTCAATCTTTAGAACTGAATTTTGATGCATACTATGCTGTGCATAATAGCCTGAGTTGGAGGTATAGTGTAGAGAAACTGCGACAAGGACTGGTGGGTGACTGAGGAAGCACAGGGGCCCAGTGGCAGCAGGAGAGCTGGAAAGGTGGACATGACCGACGCACCGGAATCCACGGGAGGAGCATGTGAGTCTGAAGTAAGTCAGATGTAAAGAAGACTTTATGCATTCTGGAAAATAATTCAGGTCTTGGTGGATGGAAATTGATAGTTTCAATTAATCTGATCTGTTTGCTGGGGATTTGTGGTTATTTTGGCATGGCTTATTATTACAGATAATTCATCAATAAGAATTTAGCACATAAGTGACATTTCTTTCTTTAAATAACACTGCATAAGAAAATTAATTTAAAGATAGGTTTATAGTAAAAGTTGAGCGCTGCAAGTGTTTATAAATCACAGCAAAATAACTAAGCCCCAAGAGAAAGAATCTAGGTAAACCTAAGTTAAGACTAGGATGTAAGTTTGATTGGTAGTTTCAAAAGTTATGGAACTAGTGGCTGCATGTGTGTGAACGTGTGTGTGTGTGTGTGTGTGTGTGTGTGTGTGTGTGTGTGATGGAAAAAGAGAGGCAGAAAAAGAAGGCAGTAATAAATATACACCTGTAAACATAAAGAGATTTTAAGGAGATCACTAAAGGAGGAGCTTAAGATAATCAGTTTTGCAGCTATTTAGTAGTGCTTCCTGATGTCACCTTACCAAGGCTATCTGGGCTAAAGTATTGAGCATGTGGATCTACTATGTACTCGTGTAGTCTACACTTTGGATACTAACATGAGTTTTATTTATTTAGAATTGATGGTAGAGTTACTACATATTAGTGAATAAAAATAACAATGTTAGCAGGAAAAGTAAAAGAACTATTTCTGAATATCTTAACAGTCTCACTAAATTATGTTTGGCAAAGGCATAGCTATTATATTATGATTGCATCATAGTTATTGATTAAATTTGAATATGCACTATAACTGGAATTTTTAAAATTATAACTAATAGATATACTTTATGTTGAAAACTGGAACATGTTAAGGCACTATTCAATAGGATTGCATATGTTTGTGTGTATATGTAAATGTGAATATGACCATGCATGAATATATTTGCCTAAATCCACTTTTGATCTAATTTCATGTTTCATGAAATATTTCAGAGCAAATATTTGCATATTCTACCTTTATAGCTCTTCATAATTATTTTATGCACTTTATTTACTTTGTAATTCAAACTTTATATATATTTAATAAAATTTATTTTAGTCTTTGGGCAACTGCAGCTTATCAGGTTTTATAGTACCTGCTAGTAATAAAGCACTGAATAAGACATAACCCTTTCTTCATATAGCTTACAGTTCAGTAAAAGAGAAGGGAAATTTTAATGCGATGTAGTTGAGAAGGAAGAAAATCAAACTGCTATTGGGGAGCAGATCAAAGAATGGCTACTTCATTCAAATTTGAGGCTCAGAGAAAAGTTTCCTGCAGAAAAGGCTGACTTGCATAATTAATTTTCAAAATAAGGTATTATTATATCTAATTATTATATTAAAAACTTGGCCTTTTCTCTACACAGTAGCCACAGTATTACTTTATAAACATTCAATATCTTATTATTACAACACTTGACAGACATGTCTCCCCTGAAAAAAAAACTAGCTACAAAAGTCTTATGAGTGGAAACATGACACAATAAAGAAAACACAAGTCTCATCCTCTCACTTTAAGGCATTTACAGTCCAGCCACAGAGCAAGTCTGCTACCCATGAAATCAGGCTGTACAGCACAGATCAGTGTATGAGCATGTGCCAGGTTGAAAGAACTGTGTTGTTACAAAAACTCCAAGCTCCCTCAGGGGAAGAGTCACATCATCATGTTATTAGGGCTGGGGGTGTGTATCTGGGAGTACGTCATAAATAACATAAATCAGGGGCTACAAGGGAGGCCTATAGATTTGATGCTACAGTAAGCAGGAAACCTACTGGAGGTTTTGACAAGAGAAATGACGTAATGAAGTACTGCTTACAGAAGGTGGGTCTGGAATCAGTGCCCACTCTCGTGAGATGGGTGTGGGAGAGTGTGGAGTGAGATCAGAAGCGTTTGAAGGCCTGCACAGAGGAAGTTACCTGAGTAAGGACAGTATGTGGACACCATACTCACTGAGGAAAACTGCTTCAGAAAATAGGGACATATGTGAAGGGTCTCTGAAAAAAAATGGATCAACAAATATGTTCTAAAGTTAGAAAGAATCTTTGTTAGTAATAAAGATGGACTCAATTTTTAGAAAAGTTTGGCAATGACCTATTATGGGTTCAGTGTGAGACATTTTCTTTTTGTGGTGGCCCTGAAAAAGAAGCCTTGGGAGAAATGACCAATGAGTGCTTGAAGATAGAACACAAAAAATGAGGGAAAATATCCAAGTATAGTTCTGAGTATTATATAAACTTACAATTAACAGTGAAGGCCATTACAAGCTCACCTGAACTTGACCACATTGGCATCCTGATCTAGGGCTTCCAGACTCTAAACTATGAGAAATACATGTTTGCTGTTTATAAACCACCCAGTCCAGGGTACTTGGCCATGGCAGCCTGCATGGACGAAACAGTCTCTGGACAGCAGTGAACTCAAAAAGCAGATGCTTCCCCAATCACACCTTCCAGTGAGTCGAGTCCTGGTTGACATTTTGATGGCAACCTTTGAGTACCCTTGGGATATAGGACACTGCTCATCTATGCCCAGATTCCTGAGGCAGGTAACAGGAGATAGGTACGTGTTTGCCATTTCAAGTTGCTGACTGTTGGGGTTGTTTCTTTCACAGCCGTGGATCAGAGCATATAGTGTTGGAGCTAATTCATCACTCACCAGTTGTTCCAGTGGAGGAATAATGTCTTTCAAAACATGCTGTGAATGATTCCGTCTGTGCCGAGATATCTACAGATATATAAAGAAATGAGAGTTATATTCATTTTCTCTAAAAAGTTGTAAATATTTTTAAAGGGTATAATTAAATAAGCAGGTGCATGAAAATTAACATTGATTCACTCACAAGGGCGAATAAGTTAAATAAAAACTAGAGATTTTTAGATGATTATTTGAATAAAAGTGGTTAAGCAGACTGGGTACTACTCCCCCTCATCATCCATGCTCTTTTCTGACTGTGTGACCTTGACATGGCTCTCGTTAAGTGGTGGCATCGATGTTCTCTCATTTTGGATCTGACCACACCCTCATGTCTGTTTCAGCCAAAATCTACCGTAGAAGTATTATCATGTGACTCAACAGTTAGATCATAAGAACGTTTATGCCTTTCCTTTTAGAATTCCATCTTGGAAAATAGTCACCATACTGTGAGGAAACTCAGACACTCTGCACAGGATGAGCATGAGAAGAGGTCTCATTGGTGTGGTGGCTGGTAGACCAGCTCAGGTTCTAGCAGTAACCATCCACCAACAATATTGTAAGTATGAAGACTTCCTGATGATTCTTTCATTCAGCCAGAGGTCATCTTAGTCTTGAGTTCTCTCAGGAGATTCCTCAAGCATCACAGAGCAGAAACAAGCTGTTACCACTCTACATTATCTAACTTTGTTTTGTCAAACTCTAGGGGTGATAAAAGTCATAATTTTATACCTTTTATATTTCACAGCAATTTAAAATTTGTAATAGAAACTGGACCCAAATATTTTATATTGGAACATGGTTATTCAGATTTTTCGGGGTTGATGCTCTATTAGTTTTTATATCTTCCCCTATTATGTTGATGCAATAAAACACACAAAAACATAATTGTAACAAATAAAAAGAAATCTTAGTGTTTTTTCTCTTAAAGTAGCATCATGGACAAATCCTATCATAAAACAAGAAGAGAAATAATTTAGCATTCAGTCTGCCAATTTAAAGGCTTCTGTTAGTAATATTGATAATATTGTTTCGTGTTTCACATGAGAGAAAGGGAGGAGAGAGGAAAGGAAGGGAAGGGGAGGGAGGGAGAGGGGAGGAGGGACGAGACACAAGAGAAATACAAAAAGACAGAGAGGCGGTGAAACACAGAGAAACAGAGAAAGGGAATGAAAGAAACGCAGCAGCCCTGAGCACTCTATGCAGCAAGGACAGTGTTGTCTTTGGTCCCGGTTACTGGCAAATGTAACTACCTGAAGGAAGTAGATGGATGTTTATGAAGAATTGAAGGGGAGTTCATCACCAAAGAGACCAGAATCTCAGCCTAAGAAAATCCATTACACTGTGGACCTCAGAACTGCATAAATGCTCCACAGAACTAGTTATGAAGAAAACACAAGTCTGAGGATATGATTTTCTGCACTATGTACTTCACATTTGTCCCAAGGAGGAAAATCCAGAGTAAGACCCTCCAGAGAGCAGAGGCAGAAAACCTCCAGAATAAAGGTCAAGGAGAATTTTTCTGAAAAGAAGCATCAGAGACTGTCTTTGCTGCCAGGGCAGGGGTTTTACAGGGCCTGGCCAACAGGATTTTAGTATTGTTTTGTTCCAGTGCTTGTTGGCTGTTCACCATTTTGCTCTTTTACTAATGAATGGGATTTACATTTCTATCTTTTTCCCATTACTGAATTCTTGTTCCATCATTTTCTATTATAATAGGGACAGAGCAACATTGGTAAAGTGGGACAGGGAAGTTGTATTCAAACTTCTAAATTATTAACCATTCAGAGAGACCTGGGTCTTGTAAACAGCTATTTATCAGTAGACAGTCTAGAAATAGAGCTTTATGCAGTAACTGGACAGAATGCTGAACGTTCATTGTCTTGGTTATTTCTTCCTCGTTGCTAGGACAAAATACCTGATGCCCAAAATTAAAGGAGGAAAGTTTATTGAGCTTACAGTTTGTGAAGGTTTTAGTCCATACTTGGCTGGCTTTAAGGCAGAGTGGCACATGGCAGAGGGCAATATCTCGTGGAAGATAACAAAGCAACAAGAGCAAAACAGCAGGAGCAGCGGCAAGCAGCCTCTTTCTCTCCCTTACATAAGCAAACCATCCACTCCAGGGGAGGTGTAGCATTCATACCCATAATCCCAGCATTGGATTATGGATCAGTCAAAAATCTAGAAGCCTGCCCCATGACTGCATGAGGATTTGGGGGACACGCAGACACAGACCATAAAACTCTTCTAGAGAGGTGAGCAGATGTAGTTCTTAGAGTTGGACATCAGGTAAAAAGTGATAGAATGTGAGATGGAGGGAAGACCTATTACTCTCTTTCCTGGGCATATTCTTAGACAACCTTCCCCTAGCCGACTGTGTAGTTTGGAGTTGTCATGTGACTAGTTCAGATCAACAGGTATGCGAGCAATAATAAAGCTATAGAAACCAAACATTCTAAAACCACCAAATGTCTCAAGTCTTCTCTTTGTTGGTACACTGAAGCAGTCCTTCCTGAAGAAAGAAGACCTTGCTACCCTGATGAATCATATGGGGAAAGTCAGACCCACAAGTGGAAGGTTCACTTTGTTTTTGTTACTAAGCATTTCAGTTTACAGTTAGAATAAGCTGTAGAGAGTCCCTGTGGAAAACTCTTCTTTATGTAAGTGAAAAGCACATTTCTAATTTTTTTGAGCCATCCATATTTTAGACAATTTTACAGCTACTAGCTGTCTTAGTTTTTTCATTGGTGAGACAAAATAACCAATACCCAAAGTTAAAGGAGAAGAGATTTATCTGGCTCGCTGTAGAGGTTTAAATTCATAGTTGGATGTCTCAAGGCAGGGTACCATGGCGGAGGGGCATCATAGTTCATGGCAGGCAGAAGGCAGCATGGCCGCGAGCAACAGCAGCAGCTTCTTTCTGCACCTTTTATATTCTATCTAGGCTACCTGGTTTAGGGTACAAAACAAACCCATCAGTGGGCTAATTTAGTAATCACACATGTTGGTTCTAGTACCCTTAATCCTAGCATCGCACCATGAATCAATCCCAGCATCAAAACTTCTAGATTCAGACACTTCTGAAAAAGTTCTACCTTTGATCACATGATGCTTTGGGGAAACATCCAGACACAAACTATAACACTAGCATTACCAAAAAAAAAAAAAATAGTTAATGCTCAGTTGATAGTAAAATGAAAGGTCTTATACATAAGAAAATTGAGAGCAAAAATAAATAACATGAAGGATTCTAGAAACCTAAAACATTTGTAATCTGCTGTTGTATCACCTTCTTTGAAATGATAGAATTATCTATTATTTAATCCTCTTAAAAACCAAGAATTCACTTTATGCTGCTATATATTTGGAAATAACTACTTGTAAATATTCAATATACTAAGATTTATAATCTCTACTAAGGATTCAATGTATATGTTTTATATTGAACTTTTATAAGAGTTGCAAAATTCTAGGATGAGAGGAATTTTCTTATTTTACTTTCTAGAAACATAACTACATTTCTAGTCTAGGAGTAAAAGTCATTTTCCTGGCATGTACCTCAAGCTTCATATTGAGAGAAAGTGGTGCCAGGTAAATAAGACTGCAGTATGGATGAGTGGCCATCTAGCCATTCAGTGAAGTCAGTCTCCATTTTTATTGTGGCTTATTTTGCTCACCAGTATTAGATTTGGGTGGGTATAGCGGTTCCCTGTCCTCTAAGTACAGTATTACCACCCATTCATCTGTAGAACATTTCCACTAAGGCAATGCTTCAAATTAGGTTATGTACGTATTTGTCAAGAGCACAAGAAATTATTTTACCTGTTGAGGTTTTAAACTTGATTTATTACTTATAAAATATTAAGTTTTAGTTTTTGCCACATCAAAACCATCTACTACTGATATGAATACACATTCTCTTTAAAATGAAATTATTTCAGTTTAAATAATAGAAATTGACAACTGATGTGCTGCAAAAAATACTGAAAAGCTCACCTAGTATTTGAATGCCTGAAGATTGGAATATAAATTTTAATGAGAAGAAATTAGAACAGAAAAGACCATTTACTGAATACATATTTATTTCTTAAAAGTGTCCATTGGTTCCACAATCTAAGTAAGAATTCAAATTGAGAGATGATACAAATACAATGTGTGCTAGTATTTATTAGTTATTGCCAGATACTGCTCTGTGTGTTTTGCATAGGCTAGCACAATTAACTCTCACCAAAATCTTAGCAGCTCAGTAATATTAACCTGTTTTATAAGTATGAAATTACAGTTTAAGACAGCTTAAATAACTTTAAAACTCCACAGCTCAAGACAAGGCCAGGTGAAACTTTAATATCCACCTAAGTCCTCAACGAGTCTGCCTTACACATGTAGTAAACATGGGAAACTACGAAGTTGAGATGCCTCTGTGAGCAGGAAGAATGTTTCTAAGTTGGAAATTTAAAGGGAATCAAACTTACAAATTTGTACACATTTATTTGGGAAGACAGAAATCAGATTTCAAATCCATTATGAATCATCTTAATATTCCTTTGGGGAAAATAATATTGCTGATCATTCCTAAATCAATAAGCAAGCCAATATATCATGTTCAACCAAATTATGAAGATGTTGAGAAAAGAGAGCTTTCATCACTTGTCTCTCACTCTAATGGCTTCTCAGTAAAACATAAGGCAAAGAAATATGTTACCACTCCAAAAAAAATACAAAAAAGAAATATGATACCACTCCAAATTAGATTCTGCTGACTGAGAGTAATGATTTAGGAAATTCTGAAATCAAAATGGCTTAATTGTCTCATATGGATATCAGGAAAAACTTTAGACATATCAAACTGTCTTTAAAAGGTTTACTTAACTGAAATAATGATCAGAAAGAAAACTTTGGGTCAACTAAAATTTCATTAAGAAAGCTTGAAGGGATAAAGACTCTCAAGGCATACGCAAAATGACAGAAACATTTAAGGTATTCATGTAAGAATCAAAACATTATTGTTTTTAACTGATAACTTTACTATTATGAAAGACCCCAGAGAAAAACTAGGCTTAAAACATTAGATATTGTTTTGTTTCATTCATTTTTAGCCAGAAATTATCTCATGCTTAGTACACTCATATGTCAGTAATTTACAATACTAGATACTCAAAATATTGTTGTTTATATTATAAAATATCACCATTATTAGTATTACAAAGAGCATTTCAGTTTACACAGTCCTATTCTTTCCCAAGAATTTTAGAACTTTCAAATGCATCTAATACCAAACACTGTATTTGCTTCTGCCAATTGCTTGAAGGTAAGTTTTACAATCTGGCAATAGTGGATTAATTCCTTTCCATGTGTGATGGAATTGTTAAATGATTATTGATATTTAAATGCTTGAATAGGAGTACTAATCTTAGTAGTATCTTGATAAAACTTTATTTTTAAAAATTATTTTGTTAATTATTTCTTAATGATAGAATTATTCCTCTAAGGAAGATTTAAAATATTATTTTAGGCATATCTTCTTTATTTTGTTTCCAAATACCCTTAAATAGTGTGTAGATCTTCATCATAAACACAAGTGGGTCTGTATATCCACCAAAGAGTTAAATGGTCATAGCCTCATCCTTTTGTTAGATTTTATTTCCATAAATCATGCAATGTTGACTTCAGTATCATTTTACAATTTCTCTTTAACATGTCATGAATTTCTACCTCTCAGTTTATTTGTAATCAGGCCAGGGATGTAGCTCAGTGGCACAAGCCCCTGCCTGGCAAGTGCAAGGTGGTGAGTTTGATTCCTAATACCAAAAAAAAAAAAAAAAGAAAGAAAGAAAGAAAGAAAGAAAGAAAGAAAGAAAAAGAAAGCACTTAAAACAAAAAACAAACCTGACTCAATTTATTTGTGATATTCTAGCAAAAAGAGTCCTTTCTAGTTCAAAGCTTCTCAGGTGTATATATTAAGAACATCACTAATATTTCTTTTGAGGCATATTAAGCTATCTGCCATAGTGTTCTTCATTTTAAGCTCCTAAATTTTGACAGTAAATACTTAAATTTGGAGATTTTAAAAATGTCGTGTCAGACCTCATCCTTTTGTGCATGTGAGCAATCTTTTTGCAAAGATGTCATCTTCCTATTGAATTATCATGTCCTGTAAATAAGAAACACTGGTAGCTACCATAGAAAAAAGTTTAAAAGGTATCTTCTAACCTCGAGTCTCTTGAACTCGATATTGATCTTGTGACTAAAATTACTTGATATCAAACCATGCTTTTCCTCCTTTATCACCGTCAGCCGCACTCTCCGGCCCTACCCCCTCCTGGGTTTTTGAGCTTTCAAACCATGCAGTATAAAGTGGCAAAAGTTAAGTCCTCAGAAGGTTTAGTGCATATTTGCCTTTCATTTCCACTGCATTCTTATTAGAATATGCATCATAATTACAAATGTCAGGTATATTTTCCTCCGAAGAAAGGAATTTAAACAATCATGTTTTTCAAATTGTCTTCATTTTCTCTTCCATCCCTTTTCATCTTTATCTATTTAAAGAATGTGAAATTGATGGGTTGGATTTATACGTGATATATTACATGCTATAAAAATAACAGAATTTGGGCATATTATTTTCCTCGTGTAGGAGGGTCTACTATGAAAGTTATACATAAACATGAAACATTCCACATAACTCTGATTTTTAAATAGATTACCATTTTTGATGAAAGTTTATATCTTGTGGCTTAGCACTGAAATAAAATCATTTGAAAAATCCATTAGTTTGTTCCAACATTTTCACAGACGTGTGCATTTTCCGAGGCATACCTCCCATTAGCAACCTCCCTGGATACTTGGATGAAAAACAGAAATAAATCTGTGGTTAAGTTTCGTTTTTATTCACAGTTTCTTAAAGGTTATTTTTGTTGTTGTTGTTGTATCCCAATTCTTAAATTCAAATTTTCATTTGTTTTTCTAAAGTCTATTTCTTAATCAAAATTAGAAATGAGGAAAAGTGAATGAATTTTTATTGATTTGCAAAATGGAGGTGTAGCCAGTATTTCCTGTGTTCCCAATGCCTTGTTTAGAAGTAATAATCAACAACCTAAATGACACCTATTTTTTCGCATCATATGTACGTAGTAGATAACAGCTTTGCAGAAAGAAAGTTAAGAGCAGAGTATGTGACGATGTTGTGTGTCAGGTCTTGTAATTGTAACTGTATGTGGGCATACAAATTGCACTGATGTCTCACAATTATTTCCAAACGCTTCCATGTATATTTTCAGAATCCTAATGGAAGGTGATAGTGGCAAACAAAGATCAAATTATTGTTTTGTACCCGATTAATTTGCGATCAGTAAATTGTGTACCGTTTGTACTTTCCTTCCTTATTTTACCCACAAAACTATTCAATTACCATAACTGAAATCCGGAAGCAGATGTCACATTTTTTTTTCTGCTATTCTCTAAGACTCTTTCGGTTGAAAATTGTCAGTCAGAAATCTGACACTTCTTATCATGTCTTTCATTCCCTGCAGAAAATGAAAGGGAACAATTCAAAAAGCTCTTGAGGACATGGGAAATTTTCTCAGCATTTTAAAAATTTGTCAAGTATTCTAGGTTAGCAGCTGTGTCATCCGCAGCACTCACTAGACACGCAGTCCCCGCAGTCCCGGGGTGAGTGTGGTTGAGTTGCACTCAGCCTCCACACATTTCCCTCTCTTCCCGACAGCCACAGGGAAGCAACTGCTGGGAGAGTTCCTGCTGCTTAATATTCTTTCCTTGCTTTATTTAGTTCCAAATGCATGCATTCCTCTAAGAAGAAAACAGACTACCTCATGATCTTCCTATTTAAATAAAAATCACTTGTGTACAATACACACAATTTCTGTGATGTTTTTGTTTGTTTTTATGTAAAGCACTTTCTTTAGTGCTCTGCTAATGCAATGCTATCAGTATAAACTCTCTCTTGCAGACATTCCTTAGATTGAGAGTTGCCATTCATATGGAACCTGGACATACCACAATTTTAATCCTCAGAGAGGCTCTTGGGAATCACCAGAAACAAGAAATACGGACATCCAAATGATGTGATTTTCATCATTTCTTGCATGTGGAGCGATTTTGTGTACTGTTTTAATATGTACGTTCCCTGTGGGGTCACTCAGGCTTAGGTGAGAATTTCTTTTTATATATTTATTTATTTTTTTTTTTTGCGGTACTGGGGATCGAACTCAGGACCCTGCGCTTGCTAGGCAAGCGCTTATTCCACTGAGCTATATCTATATATTTATTTTTTACTTCATTCTTTTCCAGCTACTTTTATGACTTTTACATTGATACATAGCAGTAGTACCTGTTCACAGGGTACAGTGTGAAATATCAGTACAGGTATGTGTAACGTATAATGCTTAAGTGATGGCAATTCTCTAATTCTCACAATTATCGTATTCATCATATCTTTGTGTAAAACATTTATTTTGAGTCACATTTTTGCAGGTGCTGGTTGATGACCATTTGACTTAACTGCTTGAGCCTGTGGTGAGGAAGGACATCACAGCAAACATAGGTGACAGAGGAAAAATGCTCACCTCCTCAATCAGGAAGCAAAGAAAAGGAAGAGAACGGACCAGGGGCCCACAGCCCTCTTTCGGGCCCCTTCGAGTTCCAGTGACCACCCCTAAGCTCCACACAGTACAGGTCTAGAACACCTCCCAATTATGCCACCCAGAACAAGCCTTTGGTATGCAGACTTTGTAAGATCATTTGTATTCAAACCATAGCAACTTCTATGGCTTGTGTCTAGATGTCTGCCAAAGCCTCGTGCCGCCAAGGGGGAGCTTTTCGGAAGCGACTCGATCTAGAGTGTGTGACACAGCCCACTGATTGGTTTGGCGTAGCTCTGGGTGTGGATAATGAGATGAGCCACCCTGAGTGTGAACGTTACCTGCCCTAAGGGAGAACAGCCTGGAAAGCATATAAGGGGCAGAAAAAGTGTCACTTGTCCCTTGTTGCTTTCCGTTTTTGCTTCCTTCTGCCTTCCACGAACTGTTTCTCCTCTGCGATGCTTCACTGCCTTGCTACTCTGCACTGGAGGCAGCCAATTATGTTCTGAAACCTCTGCACGCTGTAAGCTGAAATAAACGTTTCCTCTTTAAACTATGGATGTTGATTGTTTTGTCTGTGCAATGAGAGAAACAACTAAGACAACAATGTATATGCGGGAACATGCAGTCTTCGGTTTTCTATTCCTAACTCAGTTCACTTTACATAATGTCCTACAGCTCCACCCAGACTGGCAAAAATGACAGAATTTTCTTCTTCTTTAGGATATGTATGTATAAATTTTCTTGATCTATTCTTGCATTGATGGACACCTAAGTTGATTCTAAAGCAGCCATGAAGCTTTAAATCAATTTAGTGAGAAACTAAAAGCCAAAAGGAACATAGATATTTTACCCTCTTCATGATACTAATACCATGATATTAATGGTATTAGATCTAAGAAATTATATATTTTGTTAAAACCACAGGTATGTTTCTAACTATTAGCAAATGAAGCAATTTAGTCCTTCCTTCTATTACATCTAATGAAGGGATTTACACTATTGACATAACCAAAAGGAAATAATTCAGAGCTTGGGAATCATACAAGGGATCATGCGATCATCTGGATCAATTGAGCCACAGTAACATTTTTTTAAACAGCTGTGTCTCCAATGTTGTATGTCAAATATAAAAGATTTAAGTCAACAGAAAATAATGCCTAAAAAAAACAACCTCATAAATACCTCATAACAATATGAAATAGAAAGCAAACAATTACGGAGGGTCTGAATTATTAAAATGTTCTATTTTAAATGAAAGGAAATCAATCACTGTCAAATAATCATTTGGCTATGTTAACAATCTGTATCTAATTTTATGATGTTGCAATACATGAAACTCAAATTAGGATCTGACTGTAGGTTTCAAGTAAAACAAAAATTATTGTCCAGAAGACATAGGTTGAGCCTCAAGTTTTCTTCTTACCTTTTCCATTTCCATTGCATAGTCAATCACTAAATAAGACATTTTTTTGAGAGCTGTGATCCATTATATATGCATTTAACCCACAATACATCGTTTCACAAAGCTATCTACTCACAGTCTACTTCCTAGTGTCTACTGACACCTTTTGTATGCACCCTTATTTCTGAATTCAAAAATGAAAATGTACTTGCTTGCAAATGAAATTTGTTGAAAGGTCACTTCAAAAAGTATTGTGGGAGGCAAAGCTGTTGATAACTATGACAATTTCAAGAATTAACAGACTTTCTGTCAAATATTTAAAATAAGCACCCTGAATATCCTCAGAATCTTTAGGCACTATCTAATAATTGTATCTTTCCAGTTTCTTTTCTTTACTTATTCTTTGAGGTTTTAGAGACCCCAAACTCACCTTATGCTGCCAAAAAAGCAGATTTAGTTCTGAAGGTTAATCCGACTCAGCAGGATTGAAGGGTGGCACTTTTCCTTGGTCGTAAGTACGTTGGCTCAGGCCAGACAGCTGTTAGGACATTCCCCTCTGGGAATCGTGCCCTCAACACCCACCGTGGATGCACATACATGGTCTACTGGCTGCCGACTTCCGTGCCCATCTGCTCAAATGGCATGTTGCCCACTCACAAGTTGGCTGGATCCTTGCCCTTAGTGTGTAGGCGCCAGGCAATGATGGGTTTAGATGGGCAGCCTGCATAATACTACACAAGTAACATTTTTTCTTTCTCTCTTTGTATAATATCTGTCCTCTGTGCTTTCCTTGATGGAGAAACTTGCGTTTCTCCACCTTTGCTTATAACTATGGACAGAGGTGACCTCATACAGGTAGATGTACAGGCATACTCAACCCGCTACAACAGGAAGATGAAAGGGAAGAAATCGCAGTGCTCCAAATGGCACATGCTGACACTGAAATGGGTTGGATTGTGAAAACTCCAACCACCTGGAGTCTGTCAGAAGACATTTACCATGAGTGTAAGTATAGCAGACGAGAGGACGGCAGTGGCACCAGGAAATAACTGAAGTCATAGCACCTTTGTCTGTAGCAGTTCCAGCACGAGTCACTCGTATTGCACTGAAAAGGCACATACAACAGCAGATGAAGTAAATCAGGCAAAAAGGGAAAGCTTGATTGGAGCACAGTTTATATATTCAGTCGGGGCAAGGGTGCAAGCTATGATATCCGACCTCAGAAATAACCCTGACCAGAGGTCCTAATAGAAAGAAAAAGAAATAGCAAAACATCTCTCTTTCCAATCTACAGCAAACCCACGGAGAGGAATAGATTGGCACAGGAGGTTGTGACTTTAATGATCCAAAGCATATGAATGCTTGTTAGCAGACAGCAGACAGACATAAGTAAGAACAACAGTGATGGCTGCATCTGCAGCCTGGCCTATGGCAGTAAAACCAATCAGGCAGCATTGGAAAGCAGTGCCGGGAGCTACATTAAAGCTGGGCGTTCCTTGTGTGTTTATTTAAGGGTGATCGAGTTCAGGGCGTTGTCATTCTGCCTTGGAGAATGGTTATCCAGTGTGTAGGCATGATCTTTCTCTCTGAATATGCTCTGTTGAGTCAGTTAGTTATGTGTGACTACTTGATCTGTCCTAGGCTTTACAGAATGCCAAAATCCTCCAGTCCAAGTTCCAAAGGAACAGGGCCTAAAAACTTTTGGCTCCAGAATCAAATTAGGTTTCTCTGCTTCTCTAGCCAGAAATGTATAAATACCCAATGGCCAAAACCAAAGAATTTCACATTGTGGAATGGATAGAGCTGTCATATATCACTAAAGTGTGGAAATATCTACTGTCTGAAGTCAAGGACTAGTTCAACATCTTCAGTAATCAGAACAGACTTCTTTGGATACCTTTATGGGGATAGTCTGGCGTTGATTGGGAATGTTTCTGGCAAGTTGCTGATCCCAGATATGAGAAATGTAAGAACATACGGTTTATAAGACAAAGTCTGCCATTTTTTTCTGTCCAAAAAATTCTTAAAGACAGCACATTTTCATAAAAAAAGGGTCCCTCATCCTGTCTTCCAGATTGACCTTCAGGATAGCACCAGTAGCTTAGATGTATTTTTAGAAGAAACAACTACTCAAATAAGCAGTAAGTATAGTTTGAAAAAATACTATGTGAATATTATTTTGATTGATTTTTAATTTGAAACTATTTTAGGAGTTTCTACTGAAATAGAAAATGTGTAGAATCATACAGAACTCTTTAATCTGATTATTATGCTATGAATTAACTATCTGAATCCCTTGAGTAAGTAATTTCTCTCATAATATATCACATCTCTCAGATATAACAGGAAGAGTCACATATAACTAATTTATTAGTGATGATGAAGGCAAATGTCCAGTGATGAAACTCTTGAGGATAGAGTCCGTGGTTTGTTCATCTTAAATCCATTATACTTAGCATAATGACCCATTGAACTATATGAGTTTATATTCTATCTCTTTATACACATAAACTGTTGTTTCATGAATGCACCTTGATTTTCAGTATTTTTTAAAGATATTTTGTTAGAAAGATATTCATCGTTTTCAAGGTATAAGCCAGGTGAGTTTCTAGGACATTCTATAAGGCCATCCATAGTTTCTTACAGCAGATTTGACATCATTTTTACTAAAATGAGATCAAATTTTGAAAAATATTTCCCCATGAGTCTATATTTGAGATATCTGATATGAGGTAGATAATAATTCCATGAACTTTGTAAAAAAAAAAAAATATATATATATATATATATATATATATATATATATATATATAACACTTCAGTTCCTCTCCATAAGTAAAAACTGAAAAGATATTTAACTATAGCTATAGAAATGAATGCAGATATAGGTAAAATTTTGCTTTTAAATATATAACTTGACTGTGTAGATTATTTTAGACCATTCTATGTTCTGTTTTCACAATCTGGGCAACTTTCTTAACCTTTTGGTGCCTCCATTCAATTGCAAAATATGGCGTAGTGTAGTACTAAGCACTTCATACAACTGTATTATAATAAAAAATTACTATAGACATAATTTTATTATAAAAGTGTTACTATAGACACAACTTAGAACATAGGTATGCCCAAATTATTCTATATCAACTGTATAATTCCTCCAGAAAATTAGAAAATGTGCTGTACAAAATGGATCTTGCTATGTAGTTAAAGTTGATTTTAAATTTACTATGTAGTCCAGGTTGGCCTCAACTCTCAGTGATCTTATTACCTCAGCCACTTGAGTGGTGGGATTACAGGTATGCACTACCACACCAAGCTTCTAAATCTGAAATTTATTCTATCACAAGACAAAAGAACTTAGATAACCTAACTCCAGTTTTGAAAAAATGTGAGCTTTTGATATCAGATAGTCAGTGGCAGAGGCAAGATTAAAACTCATAATTCATTTCAGAGCAGTGGCTTTGACAAGTACCTTGTCCTCACACTGACATGAGGTGGTTGTGATTGTTACCTATGTTACATAGATGATACATACAAGGAAGTAAAAAAAATCACAAAGCTAATCATTCTCAGAGGCTGGTGCTTAACCTAAACTCATTCAAAACTCCATGTATTCTGATTTCAAAGTTTTTCAGTCGTACCTTGATTCATGAACTTAATTCTTTCCATAGTTCTGGTCACAAACCCAAATTGGACAAGAACCAAATCCAGTGGTTATTTCAACATTAATTAACCTTATATATTTGATTCAGTTCTCATACAATAATTTCCTACCAGAATCATGGAACGAATTAAGTTCATGAACAGAGGTACCAACTGTATATGCTGAAACTACTGCCTCTGAAAGTAAATATTCAACAAATACTTTTAGAATGACCAATTAGGTTGACTGGTTTGTAAATCAAGGAATGGAATAGCATTTATGACACTTTTGCTGTATTGTGATGATGGAAATATATGGTGAATATGTAACTCTAAAAATTATCATAGTAAAAGACACATGACCATTACTCCCTCAAAATATTCCCTCTCCCTCCCTTTGAACACAATTTTCTCATCATTCTTGCCACATTTTCAAGCAATTCTGGAAGGCCTTCTTTGTGAGTGTCTTTAGTTACCCTGTCATGGCTGCCACAATGTTCTGAATCCATTCACAATGTTCACCTTTCATGGTTGTTGTGATGCTGTGGATGAGCCAGAATAAGTAGATGGGGGTACACTGTGACATTTTGACAAGCACACCTTCCTGTTGAAGGGCATTTGGCAGCGTTTAGCAAAGTTTTGACCATGCTTCATAAAGACATGGGGGAAGACTTGCAGAACTACCCAAAGCAGCTAAAATGATGGGATAATTGTGCTTGAATCAAGGGGGAGTACTTTGAGGGGGAGTGATGGCAATGTGTGTGTATCAGAAGATGCCTCCCCAGCCAGTATACTTCAGTTTTTTAGTTGCCCAGGAAGCAGATCTGGTTATAGTTCCCAGTACTTCTAGTTGCCCAGGAAGCAGATCTGGTTATAGTTCCCAGTACTTCTGTTTCCTAGACATGGCTGGTCACTGTGATGCATACTGTAAGACTCAACCAAAGACATCCAAGTACCCTACATCTGTAACCGCCCTACATACACACACCCTAAAAAAAAACTCCTTCCTGGGCCTTTGAGGCCTGATATTTTGGGAATGACCCTCATCAGCACCCATCCAATGTTAAATAAATCTGCCTCCAAATCCTGGATGTCGTTTCAGCATTTCTGCTTGCTGTTGCATGTCTGTTACTGTAATAAATATTTTCAACTTAGACATTCACATATTTTGATCATCCCTTGTTCTTCAACTGATCAAGTGCCCATATTCTATCTTCAGTATATTTCAGAAATATTACCTTTGTAAGCATCTAGAACATTATCTAAATTGAAACAATGATATCAATACTTTAGAAATCAGGAAGGTGCATATGTACACACTCTAATATATATTATACATATTTAATATGCATAATATATATTTATCATTATATTTGCTCAAAAGTAATACTATGGATTTTCACTTGTTAAATACTGGTATTGAAAAATGATTGCCAATCATCTCTTCATCCTATATACTATACTAGCTGAAGTAATGATACCAGAATAGATATTTAGTCTAAAATTGTCAGCTACATTCATACTTTAAGTTCCTCATCTGCTAATATCCTATTGAAATTACAATAAAAGGACCCAAATATGTTATCTTTAAAAATGTGAGCAAAGGGGTATGACTGAAAAATTTAGAAGGTAAAATGTGTACAACTTTAGAGCTGCTTCATAAAATAAAGGAAGTCATAATCTGTATCTAACGTTGCCGGGGAGGAAGTACTAATGATAACACAATAAGCCCCTCCTTTCGTAAAGAACCTCCATGAGGCTCCTCAGTTCACAGCCCCTGGAGCCAAGGAAAGACAGAGGCAGGGCTGCAGACACAGCCATCACTTAGAGCCTATAACCCTAGTCTTACTCACCCATTGCACATGCTCAGGCAACAGCTCAAGACACTCATGAGACAACGTTAAGTCAGGAAGCATTTGGAGTCTAGGTTCAAGATCTCCTGATGCTTCAGAAGAAACAGATGAGTGTGGGGCTGCACACCAGGAATATGAAATCTTCACAATAAGCAATGGGATCCTCAATCCCCATTCTTGATTCTTCTCCCAGAAATGCCACAACCAGTAATGTACCCTGCCAGCCAGAAGACTGAGAGGGTCTTCTCTAGCCTGATGCAGGGGTTCAAATACCTGCACACATCGAACATGTGGTCTCATGATGCAACTGTCACACACAGAACTGTGTTACTTTACAAGTCCAGTGCCCTTGCTCAGAACACATGCAGATGAAAAACAGAAGTAATGGAAAGGGGCAACAAGGAGAGGACAAAGGCAGGAAGGAGAAAGAAAATAGAAGGAGAAAGGGGGAATAAATCTTTTGTAAATAAGGAGGAGAAGAGGGCTTGGAGGGGAGGGGAGTGCAGAAAAATGGAAACTCAAGATGTATCATGTACAGTAAAAATTTCCTACAACAAATGCAATCATTATGCATATCAAAAGTGTGCCAATAAAATGGATCTTAAAAAAGTAAATATGTTGTCATGTGCTATTAGAAATTCAATAATTACTAACTTATCTAACACTTAAGTGTTGATTTAACAATGATATGGCCAATGGATTGTTTAAAGTGCTTATAAAATAATGTTTGGTTTCATGAAGTTTATAATCTTTTTAATACATGTGCCAGGAATCTAACTCAGGACCTTGAGCATGCCAGGCAGAAGCTGTACCATTGAGCTATATCCCCGACCCTTTTTTTTTTTTTTTTGGATGATCTTTAAAATATCTGTGAAGTGCAATAAGATTACCAAAATAGGCACAAATAATTCAGAAAAGATAAAACAATTAACAATATTTTCTAAAGCTAAGAGCATGCATAAGATTTTCTAAAAATAGAAATAATAAAGACTAGTATTAAGAAAATAAAAACAACCAACAATCCTATAATATGACTCTTCTTTCAGAAATTACTAAGCATTCATTAAAGTGAGTGAGTAAGTGGCCCATAATGCTGTACAATATCAGGAATAAAGAAAATAATCTAAAGTCATCTAGAAATAAATGTGGGCTGCAAATAAAGGGAGAAAGAAAAAAGGACAAAAAAATTGAAAGAGAAAGATCACATAAGACCAAGCATGATAATCAGAGTGGTGTTGGATTTTTCTAAAATGGATTAAAGGCCAGAACAACATTTTCCAATTTAAGGAGAAAATATTTTCAACCTAGAGTTAGATTACCCATTAAACTATCCATCAAATAACGATACTGAATTGACTGAAGATTTTCCTGGATGTAGAAGAGACAAGATTGCATTTTCTTCTAATACATTCTTATTTGGAAATAAATGCAGAAGTATTTTAGCAAAATTAAAGATTTGGAAAAGAATTGGAAAAGAAACCACTAAAAATAAGCATAGAAAACTAGGAAAGCAGCAAAGAAGAAGTTTCACGTTCACAACTGTATTTCAGACTAAAAGAGGCTTCAGCACAAATCAAACCAAAAAAATGGATACCAGTAACAATGAAAGGAAGATTTATAAAATAAAGGAGATGAAATATTAAAGTTTACATGTGTGGCTAAATCAGATTGGACTTTGATAAATTTTCTGACAAACTTGTGTTCACTATGGATACGTCAATACAGTGTTTAAGTAAGTTTAAAAGTAAGAAAACCATTAACTCCATGAGAGAAAATTGAATACCAAAACAAAGTTACATAATAATTGTTGGCTTAGCTAGAAATAGAATTTTTAAACAAATATCAACTAGTAGCTGAAATAAAACCCATAATATGACAATCATGAGGGAATGGGGAGGAAGTGTGGAGGGTAAAGGAAATAGTGCTAAGCTTTTGTGACAGAAAGTTGATACATAATACCTAAGAAGAGAAGTAAGGAAAAAATATTAGTGTCATACTGTAAAAATGAGGGCTAGTACAACAACAATAGGAACAGAAAAACCTACTAAATCTTTTGAAGGTGTTTGCCCCCCAGAAGGAGAATTGATGGATGAGGAGACAAAGAAGCAGAAGCATGTTTCCTCGAATCAAAAGGTTTCTAAACTGTCCTAACTTCATGTTAGCGCTGATAAAAAGCAATACTGATTACGAATTGCCTAACATCATAGAATAAAGAGAATGTTCTTCAAATAGTCTTAAAGGAAACAAAAAGGAAGCAGGCCACTTTCATACCTACTGGGATCAATGCCCAACCAGAAATCTCAACCATCAGTCTACGGCATGAAAAGTTTCACTTCCCCATCAGATTCTTCAGTACGAATTGAATACAAAAAGCATTTGAAGTATGGTTGCAAACTGACATAGCCAAGGAGTGACATGCATATGTTTATGTTTAGGAGCATGTCTGAAGAAAAGTTGTGCTGATGTTTAGCCAGGTGTTCATCATTCTAGACAGTAAGCGGAAGGAGGAGGGAAGCACTCCCAGTTGCTGTTAGCGGGTGAGCTGTTTTGAGTTCCCGGACTCTGTGAAGTCCACAAAAAGATTTTCATGTTTCTGCTTTTCACAGAATTTACAAAACAAGAGAACATTCTTTCACTGGTCACCTACTTAAAACTTTTTTGTTTTCAAATCAGCGGAAGTGGCCAAAATAGAGTTAAATTTTTAAAAGTAACTCTCAGATGGATGGAGGAAGATCTGCTTCTGAGCCCGCGTCGTATTCTTCACAGTGCGCACTCCGTGGTGCGCGCGTTAGCTCGTTAGTGTCTCGGCATAAGCCATCATTTTTAAATCATCGAAGTGCTCGTTTGGGGGGAAATCAGTCACATGGAGTAATGACTCCCAAACTGTGATCTTGGCATGTAGGGGAGAATCCTCTGTGGTTCATTTTGGAGATATTTTTAAGGGAAATGTGAAGGCTGACAAAACATAGGACCAAGTGGGAATATTTTGAAAATCAAGTAAAATAGAGTGGTCATTATGCTGGTTTGGGGACAGGGATTTGAAATTAGTGCTACTCAAAAAGAAGAATCATAGTATACGACAAAATATGAAATGAACCCAGGAACCAATGATTTTGGACCTATGTTAAAAAAATAATTTTATTATAAAAGCAAATTTTATGACACACTCAAAATGAAAATGACATAGCTAAACCTTACAACATAAAACTTAAAAATAATAAACTTTCAGAATTGAAGTTTTCATAGCACAAGGGGCAAAAACCTTTGCTTCTTGTAAATGGAGATGATTTAAGTAAAGAAAGGTTCCTATATTTAAATCATAAACAAAGAAAATATGATTTTGTTCCTATTTCAAAGTTTCACTTCTCTCTGGCAATTCGTGGCTGTGGCAGTGATTTGATTTTCTCACTTAGCCACAGTGAAAGACACAGCCAGATCAACAGAAATAAAAAAGAAAAAGTGAAAACTATTTTTGAAACATTGGCCACAAGCTCAGCAGAAGCTTTATGGTACAGTTCTTGTAGGGATGTAAGGAGTATTTATGAACTGTCCTGTATGAGTGTTTGTAATGTTACTCTAAGGAAATATATGCTGCAGGCAGCTATGGAAAAGATAATTTGGGGTATGAGACTGATGAGAAAAAGGAAAAATATGATGCAGGCCGGACTTGAGGAAGTTAATGAATTCAGGGTTGGACTGATTTTTACATATATATTTCCTAATTTCTTGTAAACTTAACCTAGAATGCTTTTCCTTTTCATACTTTGGAACATCACTTAAAATTTCAGCTTTAGAGAAACTGCTTTCACATGATTTATGAGGCCCTTCTGATGGTATGGACAAAGAATAAATAGATTTTGTGCAATAGCAATCCATAATGGGAGGGTACAATGCATGGTGAAGAAAGGGAAATTCATTTCAACTATTAAACAAGGATATTTCTAGAGAGATCACTTCACTTTTTGAGGGATCACAAACACATGTGAAAGAAAACACCCTTAAAGACAGATTCTAATATTGCAATGATTATGAGGTAGGTAGCACTTACAGGGATATACAGAATCTTTGAGGTGAATGCACATTTAAAAAGACTCTCAAATGTTTATACCAGCTCCTATCCCAGCCCTGGACCAAAAACCAAGGAGATATATAAGCATTTAAGGGGAAGGAAAGTTCAACATACATAAACTTTGATCTGTGTTAGTAGTTAAAAATGACAGAGCAATGAAATCTTCAAAAAGGTCAAGATAAATAACAAAAGAAAATATTTATTTTTCTTTTAAGTTAGAGCCCATATTAATTCCGTACTAGAAGTAGAAGCACTAGCAGATTACTTGGTGTGTAACAGTTTACAGAATAAATGTGGAGTATGAAAGTACCAGTGATTGGATTTTATTCTTTAATTTGATTTCATATATATTATCCATTTCAGAAAAGTAGAAACAACTGTATGCTGTAGAAGAAATTATTACAACTGTTTGGAAGATCCAGAAATTAGACTACCATTTAAATGTTTATTGTTGAATGTTTCTCTCTGGAAAGTATTGTGATAAAAATTGAGTAGGCCAGGCAAAATTACTTTTATCATGACTAATGTCCAAAATGTTATTTCACTCACAGAATCATCCTCTTACAACAGTATCACTCATTTCAAAATAGAAGTTCAAAGGTGTTAAGTAACTAGGTATTAGATACCTACTTATCTTATTCTAGATTGGTACACAATGTTCCCTAGAAATCACACAGTAGAACTAGCCACTCTGCTTTTATTGGGCTGTTTCTACTCAAAACATCTAACTACTGCGGTGAAGTAAATGTAGATAGAGAAAATAGTCTTGCCTTATTCAAATCAATGTCATCAGAGATAAGCCCTAAGTAAGCTAGTTAGATAGGAATGGAACTAAATCTGTTCATCTAGTTTACTAGCCCTCTATTGGCTGTGCAATGCTGTCCAATTTTTTTGAGATCATTTTTATACACTAAGACTTTCAGTTGATGCTAAAGGCACTTGTCCTTCAGACTTTTGCCTCACCAAGAATCTTGCCTTCTCTTTAGTGTATGCAACCCTTCACCCTGTCGAATGCTATTCTTTGCATCTCAGCTCACATGATACACTTCAAAATATAAGCACGCAGAGCAACAAGCTACATCAGCAGCCATGTCATTTCAGGTTATGTGTTTCTGCTCCTTCTGCCTAAAACTTGGGCTGCTGCGATGCTGACCTCCACAGTTGAGTCAACTGCCCTGGGCTACTAGTCAAAGAAAGGGAACAGCTGTGAAGAGCAAGGGCAAGCACAGCAGAGAAACTTCTGGTTTCCTAATCTCACATTTCTCTCTGATGATTTATCAACTTTTTGTGTATGTGGGGCCAATTCTAAACTTAAAGTTAGGACCAGTGTCTATTTTTCTTCATTTAATTTTGATTCCAGTAAACAAATTTGTGACATGAGAGTATATTTAGTTTTAAGGAATAAGAAGCTGAAGAGGAAGAAGAAGCAGAAGGAGGAGGAAGAAGAGAAGGAAGAGGAAGAAGAGGAGAGGGAAGGAAGAGGAGGAGGAGGCTGGAGGAGGCTGGTAATAGGGGAGGGAAGAGGAAAGAGAGAAGGGTAGGAAATGGTGAGAAGGGGAGAAGAAGCAGAAGCAGAAAAGCATAATCCAAGAAAAGGAGAACTCTGGACATCCAGGCATGTTTAGAGTGTTAAGCTGAGGACCCCATTCCCACACTCAGACTTGAACCATGTGATTATGCCAATAGCTGTACACATATATTTCCTCTTTGTGCTCTTCCTGCTTATCATTAATCATTAAATTTCAACTCACTAGATTATATTTGGAAGATATAGTTATGAGTACAAAAAATAGTAGTCTTTGATGGTGCCCACTGGAGAAATTTCCATGTTCTATACCGATCGCCATTCTCTTTACAAAGAAGAAATATGCGTAAAAATGAAAGGCAGATTTATTTCTCTATAATTCTAAAAATGTGGACCATTTTTGATGGATATTAATTAACCAGTGATTTTGAGAATGAACTTTTTATGAGTGTGTGAAAGTTTCTTATGATACCTAATAGTTCTGCTGACTTTCTTCCGTCTTTTCTGATCTGAGACGAGACCACATTTCATGGATTATGTCTACATGTGCCCCCAGACCTCCTGGTCATAGGTAGAGCTCTTCAGAGATGACTGGTTCTCCAGTGTGTGGTGCTGGGATTAAAGGTGTGTGATTGCTAAAACAGTTCACTGATTGGTTTCGCATCGTTCTGAGTACAGATAATGGGAAGGCCCATGCTGAATGGGACACTACTTGCCCTAAGAGCAGGTAGCCCACATAGAAGAATATAAGGGACAGAAAGCGGGCTGCTGTTGCTGCTTGCTTCTTCACTGCTTAGCTGCTTTGCTGCGTTCTCCTCTGTGATGCCCCTCTGACGTGCCACCCTGCCTGGGAACCAGTCAACTGTGAATTGAAACCTCTACAAACTGAGCTACAGGAAACCTTTCCTCTTTTAACTCTGACTTGTCTAAGCAATGAGAATGTAACTAAGACACGACTACTCCTGATGGATTTAACAGCTGCAGAGTCTGTTAAGAGGAGAAAGCATTGTATCAGGTCATTGTCTCCCACTACCATGAAAGGATAAAGATCCGTGGAACCTCTTAGGACTTAGAAGCAGAGGACATGTAGATTCTCTACTGAAGGTTAAAGCTAAGTGCTAGGTCAAAATTTGAGAATTTTTGTGGCCCTTCACTCTCTTCTTAACCTGTCCTCTGTACTGACTTAATCTCTCAAAGTCGAACTCCTGTACTTGACAGGTAACTTTGATATCCTGGTTCTCCTCTTTCCCTGAAGCATCCATGATTACTTGCAAGATTGCCTCACTTAGTATTCTATTCATGCTCTCTCTGAGGTGTAGACTGTATGCTTAGTACCCCTGCTACTGAGTGGGGATACCGCTGTGTGACAGATCTCTTGTTACACAGCGTCATCTCACTTACATCTTCATGACTTCGTTCTTCCCAGGTTCATGGCCCAGCGGGTACCCTGAAATGCCTCAAGTGGGTCTGACTTTCCTTCAGTCTTAAACACTCGCATGTTCAGAGTCAGACCCTGAAACCGTATTAACTCCTGTGCCAATAGAATCTCAGTGTTTTGGTGACTGGCAACAAGAGAGAGGAGTGACCCCTACAAAATTCACGGAGGCACATGGATGATTCTCCAGTAACTCAATACCCTTTCTCCTCTTTTTTACATCTTCTATCTTCTTTACTCTCTCGTCTCCTCCCCTCCCTTCTCCCCTTTCCCTAATCCTTCCTTCCCTCCCCCCACATCCCTCTTCTCTCTCTCCTCCTCTTCAGAAATATCTAATGGAGAAAAATAGAAGCATATACTTTCCTAGACATAGATGAACCATGTCTACATTTTTTATGCCGTGGATTTGAAAAGGCATAGATGGAATAGAAAATAGGCATTTGTTGTTTCTTAATGCAAAGTGACTTTATATGCTGTTTTGCTACTGGTTTCAAAGGTCAAGTTTAAAAAATAAGCAGCTAGTCAATGTAGGGACTCTGTCTCATTTTTTTGTTTCTTTGCCTGGAATTCTCCCAGCTCAGCTGATGGAGAAGAGACTCTTTCTGCTGAAAGAGATGACTCAGGCATGTGAACTGCAGGTCTCATATCACTCACTCTGTGGAGAAAGTCTATCTCAGCAGAGAAAGAAGCCAGTGTAGGGAGATGGCCAGATAGATAGACACAGAGGCTAGGGCATTTCTAAGTTTCAATTATGTGACAGAATTTATTTCTGAAATGTTCACCACAACCTTCTCACTAAGAATTGATATTCTTTTCCCATAAATCTGTCAAGCCAGTAACTACCATGAAAGGAACTCTGCAGTTTCAACACCAGTACATGAAACCGATACAACTTGCATTGGTTCTCATGGGGTGAGCTTACATTTTATTTTTTAACCTTTTTCTTTTATTGGTAAGTTTCAGATAGACATAATGATAACATTCATCATAGGGAGTTTGCACCTGTACAGAGCACGGCCCGATGCTTCTTTTTCCCTGTTCTCCTCCCTTTCCTGCCATCCTTCTTCCTCTCTTTAAACACAAAAGCTTTGTTTCCATTTTCTCTTCTATCCTTTTTGTTTGTTTGTGTTTTCTTTCCTTCCCCCATCCCTGCTTCCCGGATGCATCTTGAGAACATACTCTTAAGTAAAATAAATCAGATACATACATTCGAACACTGCGTGGTTTCTCTGGTGTGAGAATCTGGAAGCATAAATAAAGACCAAACTACATAAAGGACATTGGGAAATGACAGAAAAACGTTTAGATGAGAAGGGACAAGCTTCTAGAAGTTAGTGCCTAAGCCATAAGGACGCCAAAGCAGGCCAGGGAAGGGGACAGAGACTCTCCGATCTCCAGCCCTTGGCCCTAGATGAGCCCTCCGGAGACAGTAGCAGCAGCTGTCCAACCCTGTGAATGTGTGAACCTCTTTGTAAAGAAAGCTTTCAGGTATAAAATGACCTGGCCCAGTCCAGGCTGTGAGCTTTCCGTCCAGGCTCCTGCCCAAAATGCAGATGTGTGAGCGAACATCTGGGGATTTTGTACCTTCAGGTAGCAAAATACATGCTCTGAAAAACTTTTCTTTCCTTTCTGGCTAGCCTAGTTGAAATTAAGAGTTTACATTTGTAATCAGGAGGTCTGGCCAATAAAAAAATGAGGCTTCTATATGCTTTTTATTTGGTATTATTAAAAAATTTAGTATTAAATGACAGAGAAGACAAGGGAAAGGAGATATTTCCTCTGCTATTATGTAATGATTTTAACTAGCTGCCCAAAACCCAGGCTTGTTTAGGATAGATAATGATTAATTTTTCAATAGCTTGTCTTCTGCACATAAATGTCAATTAATTTTTAATAATGTGAATCATACAACTTAAATTAATAAGGTAATTAGATTTATTTTTGCACTGAGTAATTCTGTACTTGTTTGAAAATTGTTAAACATTGAGGAAAAATGTGTTACCTGTATGGGTGAATAATAGAAAAGTTTCCAATATAATTGCTCATTTAACATCTATCACGCACATAAAGTAATCTTTGTGAATCCTCATAACGGTGCGAAAGCATTCTAAAGTGCCTCGCTTAGGGAAATGAGCTCATCATTCCCATATAGTTAGTTGGTTGTACAGAAGAGCCTTTCAAAATGTAAGAACACATTTGTGTTCAACCTGATTATACAATGCTACCCTTGAAATTTGTCAATATTAGAATAAAGTCTCACTATAAAAATGCATATTGTATTTTGACTTTATCATAAAATATTAAGTTCATTTAGGTATTGTATATAATACCCATTTTGTTCTATTGTTATTATTTTATTCAAATAGATAACTTCTATCATCTTTTATCATTCCACACTGTGGATTTGACTCTTATTCTGCTGAAATTACATCTGCTGGTAGGTCAGGTTTTCAAGCTGGTCACTGTATGTAACCTGGGAAATACTAGCAGGTTGGAAATCATCAGAAAGCCCTCTGGAAATATGTCACAGATGTCTTAATTCAAGGAGGAAGTTTTAAGCATAAAACGGTGATTGTGGTTTCTGAAGATTACTTTAGAGATCATTGTTCACCTGAAGTTCTGTGGCTGAGAATCCAACTGGCTGGCGGTCTCCCCACTACTTCTATTTAATCAGTTATGCAGATGCCTGTTGTTCATGCCCTGGCCTCCTCAGGGAAGAAACACGGAGGGAAGCAAATGTTATCCTGGGACTCTCTGCCAACCACAAGGCCTTAAAAGGCTATCAGGTCACTTCCACCCTGACCTTCTGTCCTCCAGTCTCTCCTCTCCTAACGCTGGCCAATTACTCCCACCAACTGTTTCCTGTCCCCAAACTTAACATTTGGTCTGTGATGGGCCTTCACTTCCCACGTGGTTAATACATTTTCAAATTACTCTTCCGTTGAGTATCTTAACAGCATTGAACACTGCTAATACTCCTTCACTTTTTTGTTTCTTTCACTCATGTCAAACTAGAGGCTTCGTAAGACTCTTGGCTGATTGGCTTGGGAGCCCTTGAGAGACATTAAGGAGCTAATGACTCACAAAAACACAAGCTAGATATCTTTTAAGCCTCTGTGGATTTCTTTCTGTGGATTTATTGTCCACCACTATATAATGTCCACTTTCACATCTTCTGGAACCTGGGGAAAATTCTTGCCCTACAACTGAAGTTGATTTAAACTTCAGATATGCAAGTCTCCACAGTGTTGTTAGTTTTTTAGCCAGGGAGTAAATAACCTTACAGTGTCTAATGAATGCCTAAAGAGATTTGTTTCCCACTTGATCAATTAAAAAAAATTGCTAATATTTTTTTCAGGATTTATATTGCGTTTGTAGACGATTTCATTATGGAGTCATTATTCTACGTTTTCCAGTAGGATCTGTGAAAATGAAGGAACTATCGAGTAGTTCCATTGTCCCTGCAGAAATGAGGGAGACAGCATTGATTAATCTGTACCAATTATTTTAACAATAGGTGCTAAATGTGCTACCTAATTTCAATCATTTCACCTGGGTTTATAATTCATCTCAATTCTTATACAAAGACAATGAAATTGTTCAAAAAAATCCCCTCAGAATATTAAAAATAACATTCAGGCAAACAGAGTTACTGCACGACTTGAGAAACAAACAGAGTAAGTAAGATCAGAAGTTCCCCCTCCAAAAACAAACTAGAAATTAGAAAATTGTCAAGGAGAAATAAAGTTTCTTTGAAGCATTATACATTTCTTTTCTGTTTAAGGTTAAATGTTCAGTTAGTATTTGCCCATTACAGCTGGGTGAGATGTGGAATAGAGCTCTCTCAGAGGTGGTGATCAAAGTCTGCTCATTCAGCTTTTTGTGACGATTAAGCTGTTCAGTTGTGGAGGTGATCATTAGTGCCTTAATTTGAAACAAAGCTTCAGGACAAGAACTTCTGTTTGAAGATCAATATGAAAGATATCACTGCAGTTATAGCCTTAATAATTATAACCATAGGGAGCTTGGCAAAGCTGGTTTTATGAATTAATAAAATATGGAATCCACCAGGTATAAACGGAAAATACAAATAAAAGAGAATTGCTAGCAGCGACTATATTGGGAATATTTGGGTAAGAGGGAATTGTGTGATAAATTCAGAGTTGGCCCGAATTGGCACTGCTGCAGGAGCCGCAGTCAGATCTTCCAAAAGAGAATGCACATCTGAGGGCCAAACCGGGGAAAGAATTCAACCAAGGAGAATAAAACTGGAAAAGACCTCTTGAAAAGTGATTAATTTTACACATTCCATTATCTTCTAATGTTCCTTGTGGGGTTTTTTTCTTTAAGTGGATTAAATCAAACATACAGATGACATTTTCATATATTTGCTGCTAAGGTATAATAGAGTCCTTGCAGAGAAGTTACAAACAACTTGGTGCAGAGACTATTATCAATCTACTAAAGAAATAATATGCTGTTAACCTCTTCTGATTAACAGAGGTTATCATTTTATCCTGGAGCTAACTGGAAATGAAAAATAAAGTTTAAAAATATCCACTCAAGTTACGAAAGAAGAAAATCAGAGGGTGTTATGTTTTGTGGATTATCTTTTGTTTTGTGGATTATTTTCATTATCTGTGCATAGTTTCTTTGTCTTTACCTTGATGTTTGCCCTTTGATTCTATCTTTGAACATTTATTTTGCATGTTGAAGCCAGTTATCATTCTCTAGGCATTGTGACTTCTCACTGTCCCCTCCAGTGCTGTGATGCGAGATTGCCTCTCGAAAAAGAATTGATATTTTTTATGACAAAGTTAAGATCACAAAATACATTTTGAGTTTTCTTTTACCAGAACTGGGAAAAATAACATTTAAAACACTGAACAATCTCTAATATTGCTTAGGTTTTATGAAAGCATGTGCACAAATGTAACATATATCTATGCATATTCATAGATGACTATAAATTAAATTTAAAATACCTGTACATAAAATATGAGACATCTTTGCTTTCATTACATTCTTAGGTCAATATATATCCAATTTTAGATCCACTAATTTTGCCTCATTTCTAGTTCCTGTGAAGTATTTTTATCTTCACAAAAACTGAATCTATATGAGTAAAAATGTCTATTTTTCATTTTAATTCTCCCAGGCACCTCCCTTTTTCTCAAAATTCGTAGACATCAGCTGATGTTCCCTGCTCATGCTAACCTTTCCTGTGATCCCTTCAACATTTCTGCAGCCCTTCCTGGCAGCACTGGGCCCTCTTCGATGTCTACACTTGATCCCAGTGGGACCTTGGCTGGTCCCATGACATTTAATGTCATATGTTTGTGGTTGGCAGTACAATTATATCGCCAAGGTATATCAAACCTCTCTGTTCCCAACTCACATCGTTGTCCCCTTCGGCAACCCAACTGTTGCAAATTACTGGAATCACAAAACAAAACAAATTGCTTGACACCTTACTTTGTTGGATCTCTATGATAACCGATCCTGGCCACAGTGACTGTCACTATCACCTATGTGATTTCTCCATGCTGACATTTAAAAGTTCTGCTTCTTCTTTCTTTCCATTTACATCCCTCTGCAAC
Source organism: Dinomys branickii (assembly GCA_004027595.1). NCBI lineage: Eukaryota > Metazoa > Chordata > Mammalia > Rodentia > Dinomyidae > Dinomys > Dinomys branickii. The sequence goes on along the minus strand of PVLD010000347.1, from coordinate 80,258 downwards.
TTCTTTCAATTCTATGTACAATATATTATTCGATTTTGTCCTCTTCCATCTCTCTCCACTCAACCAACCTAGCTACCTTTTTTTTTATATGTATTGGAAATTGAACTCATGATTTTAGGCTTGCCGGGAGAGTATTTATGCCACTAAGCTATCTCCCTAGCACCCTGTTCTCCACACTGGTAAGAGACTTAGCTGCTTAAAATCCTTCAATGGATTCTGATTGTACATCCAAGAATAAAATCTAAACTCACTGTAGAACACAAAACTCTGTGTTATCTCTGAAATATGTGAGTCTACTTCACTCTTAGTTGATTCTCTCACTTAAGTCTGATAGTTTCTTCACCCTTGTCGGCATCTGACATTATTTTGTTTGCAGCAGTAAAGTGTCCTGATTAACAATTACATTTGTTTGTTTTCCTTAAAGCTAAATGTCCATGGGAGATAGAGATTTGAACAACGAGGTGTAGGTAAAGGATCACGGAGTGAGTCATCCACGGAAGTTATTTAAAGGAGGTCAGGTTTTGCTTCCACATGGCTTTTGGGCTTTGCTTGCCTTCTTTTCTGCCTGCAGTTTAGCAAAATTTCTAAAGGTAAAGCAGCCATCTGCTGGCCACGAGAAGGGAAGCAATAGGAAATAAACTAAATGCAAACACAGAGAAAAAAATCTTACATTTTTGACTATTTTTTAGCCAAGCACTACAACTGATGGGAAGATGTCTACCCCTGAATTTTTATTCTCTATCTCTGTCTCTTTGTCTCTCTCTCTCTGTCTCTCTGTGTCTTTGTGTCTCTCCGTCTTTCACTCCCTGAAATTCATTACTTATTTAAGCCACTACGTCATTTTTCTATTCCATGAGGCCAAATGAAACTTCATTGTTTATGAAAGGTTATTGTACTGTTTCTACACTGAATTCACTATCCAGGTGTGTAGATGAATTTTCTTCTGGGTGTCACCTACAGTGTGCCGCAGTCTGATAAGGATCGCTCTTCAGCAAACTTTTAGGCAACAAGTCTAAGGAGTGTAGCTTTACCGTATGCAAGTGGACCAGCTGCAGCTTTCTGTGACTGGGTCTTCAACGTGACCGACTAGTTAGTGGTGTGTAAAATGTTAAATCTCCGTCTTCCTTTCTGCTTGTGCTCGCCTGTTGCTGTAGCTTCATTTTCAGCAATCAATTTTTGGTTACTGTAGTTCCCAGAATTCCTTGTTCCACTCTCAGTCCTTTCCTGTACCTAACACGCTGTTTTCTGGGAGTCCCAGCTCCTGAATGTACACGGAAAGATGATGGAAGGAGAAAGAGCAACAGAATCCTGGCTGTCCCAGAGCACAACACCGGTGCTGTAGGGAGAAGTTTGTGCGCTGTTTGTTTGGTACACACTGAAAGCACTGACCGTAAGACAATTGGTAGAAGAGATGAGCCACCCACGTTGACCTCAGTTTACATAATGATCTCTTCATTATCCCGGAAGCAATGCCCAGATGAATTAGTGTAATTTTTCCTTCTTAAATCTGTTTCATTACCTACATGAGCCAGGATTCTAATTTGTACCTTCTGTAGAATCAAGGCAATTGAAAGCATTATTAATTAATTACATGTTATCATCAAGTGTGAAGAGATATTGTTAATTACATGTCAATAACTATGTAATATTTAAAAGATTTCAAAGTACTTTAAATTAAATAAGATCAAATTCTATTTTTAACATTGTGTTGGATATTATATTGAGGTTAATTGCAATGTCTGACTTTAAGGAATTTTCCCTTTAATTATTGATTTATAGTATGAACATATAAAAGGGTGAATAGCAATAATGAATCTTAGTAAGATTTCAAAGTAAAAGAGAAAGTGATCCACTAAAGCTGTATAGAAAGGATAATTATAAAATTATCACATAGATATTTGATAGAGTAGTTTAGATGAGGAAAGGTCAGTGAGAGAAAACTTTGAGCAAGAATTTGAGTTTTCTTTGGTCATTTCAAGGCTAATAGAAATTTAGGAGGAGGCATAAAGGAGGATATTCATCTCATTCTCATTTATTCTCTCGGTCACACTGAATACAATAGAATGTTCCCCCTCAGGTAAGGTGTCAGGACTTGAAGTCTTCAGTACAGAGTGGTTCAGAATGCTAAAGCATGGGCTTTGGTATCAGATATCCTTGAGGATGTTCCTCAGTTTCCTCATTTAATTATTTGTTTGACAATCTTGATTTTGTCAGAATCTTCTGTTATAACTTGTAGCACAGTACCATGTACATAGTGGGTGCCCCCAACAGGAAACACTGTGTTACTCTAATGTAACAACTCATTGCAAATCATAGTGAGGATAGAACACAACAGGCACTGTTGTTGGCAGAGCAACAGGTCACAGGAAAGATCTGTCTAATATGAGATGCTAAAGTCAGTCACGAGCAGATTGAATACAAGTGTGAAGTGGTTTAAATCCAAATGGCTCAGAACATAGGTAACCCTGGCAGCTCACATGCGAAAGGAGATTATCAGATGGCAGAGAAGCACAGAGAGCAGCTCAGAGGTACACAGGGAGGCCTGGAAAAATGACTCAATGAAAATGGGGAGCATAATTATTATAATTTTATTAAACTTTTAAATACTTACATATATGTCCCCACTAAGCACTTTATACACATCATTTCTTTTCACTTTCCTCACTCTTAGGTAACTCACCTTAAAGTGTAGATAAGAAACTTCAAAGTCATCAGTGAGCATGTTCAGAGAAACATAGCAAGCAAAAGGCAAAGCTGGATTTTTCTTCATGGTCTGTCTTATACTAGGGCAAGTGTATCATTCCTAGCTTTGCATTTACTGCTCCGTACTGACAAAGTACTTGGATGATATCCATGATGGGAAATTAGTTGAAGGGGTGATTTTCACCTACATTTACATTATCTAGCGATATTTCTAATCTTTACTAGAGTTAAATGTTACTAGTCAAAATACTGAGCATGTACAATACTCATTACAAACAAGGGCAATGGTATCATTATAACACTGGCCACTGACAATTCTGATCGAACCTTGAGGGGCGTCTTCAGGATGGGTGCTTGCCACGACTCTATCTTTGACTTGTCATTGGCGATTTGTGTACCACAGGGGCACTAATTTCTGTCTCTCAGAGTCAGCAGAGGATAAAGTTTCCCAAAGTTATGTAAATTATCATTTCAATATATGAATAAATGTTTTCTCCTATTTCTAAAGCTATTCCTACTTAGAAGTGGCAACTTGGAAAAGTTACACTCCAAGGAGACATGCTTTTTTTGCCTGAGTTGGAATAATTGCTCAGTCTCTTCTGATCCTCCGCGGGCATGCAAAAGCTGGAATAGATGTGTGAGGGCCAACACAGCCAACTTAAATGTCCACAAAGAGACAGATTTCAGTGCAGATGAGCTGGTTAACTGTCGTGAACTCAGGGACTCTTGTTCCATCCAGAAAAGACAGTAGCTACTTAGCTTTGGCAGGTTATTGCCTGCTCTTTGGGAGGAATTAGGCTTTTGAATTGCTGGTTTTTTAGAGCTGTCACAAATAAACATTTTCATGTGAAAGCTTAAGATGTTAAAATGTCAGCTAAATTAAAAAGAAAGGAGCAAAAGCACAATCTGAGCTAAACACAATCTATCTTTATGTTGCATTCAGTGCACTAGCTTAAAGTCTAGAGATTATGAGAAGCTTTTGATCTTCGTTCCTGAGAAGTATTTTCTTTACAGGAACCTAGTCTGTCTCCATAAAGGCTTCTCGTTGGCAAAGCAGATGCTCCAGAGCAAGATGTTTTAGTCTTGAGGAGCTGAATCGAAGCTTATTTGCAGAGTTCATTTTTGCAAAGTTCATTTTTAAATGTGTTTATATTTCTTATGGGTTGTTACATGATATCATTGAAAGAAGTAAAAATTCTAATAAAATTTAGAAGACTTCAAATTAAGTTTAATTAGTAAAAGTGTAAAGTAAATGATGAATAATTAAGTGACCAGTCAAATAAGTTGTTTTAAATTTTATATAATATTGTGAACTGAGAGCATCATTTCTCATTTTTAAGGGCTTGATGTAATTCTTTCTGTTAAGGTTTAGAGTGCCTTGTTTCATTTAAATACAAAGTAGTTTCTCATAAGATTTTCAGAACTATTTAACCAAATTCACAAAAGTCATATTATACATAAGCTAAAATAAACAGAATATTTATAACTTTGTGGCAAGAGCACACCATTTCCATAGATAACCACAGTTACTTTTTTAGTATTGTTTAAAAGGCAGCAAGATGTTTGTTAATTTATAATAATGTACCATTCTAAAATTGAAATTAAACCCAAATGAGAAAATCTGAATAAGAAAATTCATCTTTAGCTATATAAGAAAGACTGTTTTTACACTATCAGTGAAATGTGGTAGATACTACATTTCCAAATTTATGACTAACAACTGTCATCGTCTGAGTTTCTAAATTTGTCACTAACGATTGTCATGTTCTGCCTTGCTACACTGTGCCCTTTAACTCTGAAAAGCCAATCAATGAATGAGCCTTAAGTTTATCAATTCCAATGTTTTCAGAGCCAACCAAGTAATATGACTTGGAAGGTAAAGACACCACAAATCCAACTATGATCTTTAATATTTAAAGTGTAAAACATTAGTCTAGGTATATAAAAATACCTGCAGACAAAGTTGGACCTGTGCAGTAGCCTCTTGTTTGTAACCTGGCTTTAAACCCATTGGCCTCAAAATAGAGTGTGAGCAGTTGACGCTAAGTCAGTGTTGACCTTCATAGGGAAACATTGCAGACAGGTCTGTGATGCTTAGGTGAAGGAAGTGGTCAATGTTCTGGGTACACATTAGAGATCTTGTAAGCCTGGATACTCTAAGGCTGGCTTCACCTGAATGGTCAGGCAGAAGATGGGGGACTTGGAGTTGGAATGGACACTTTAAGTGAAGAGATGCTCAGATTTATAGTAAAGAAATTAAAAGCAGTTCTATATGTTGAATTAGTGCAAGTTTCTTTGTTCACTGCCATAGCAAGGTTATAGTCCTATAAGCCACACTGGAGAGGAAAAAGGATTATGAAGTCTTAATAGTACTTATTTTGTGAATGATCAAATAATTAGAATGAACTAGCATCAGCAGAGGTGGTAAGCAGCTAGTTAGTTTGAATATGTAACTGTTACTGTACTTTAGCCCTAGCATGTCTAAGAAATTTGAATTGATTTCTGTTCAAAAGATTTGTCTTTCTTCTTTTCTTTTTCCCGAGAAGAGTGAACCTCAAGTTAGATCACAATACCAGCTGATCCTGTGCACTCTGAACTCTTTGTAGTTAATGTTATCCCCTTATTTATTATAGGTACACATTAGTATCACAGACAGTAATGTGTTGTAAGAACTATGATATGCTATTCTGAGATAGAGGAGGACAACGCTAATGGTGGGGATGCTTTGGGAGGCTTATTTTATATTGCATACAAAACATGATCAACCTTATAAAATTGCCTAGATCATAGTTACTTACAATACAATCTTAAGCCAAATCTTAAAGCAAACTTCAAAGTAAGACTTTTAAAAGTGAAGAGTTTGATATAATTTTTGAATGCTGTGTAACTGTCTAAATTACATGTATTGTATTCTGTTTTCATATTGAAATCACATTATATTTATTCAGTATTATGTCAATTAAATTGAAGATTAATAAAGACTCAGGAAGGACATGAACAATGAATAAAAGACAAATTTAACCAAATAAGAACATTAGCAGCCTGATTTATTACAAAAGATATATTCCAGTGAATTACATATCCTAAAGAGATCAAACAAAAGAAATATGTCATATTGTGCAAAAGAGAGTTTAAATGAGGTTAAAAATCAGTTGAGATTCCCACAATTTCAAATTTTAAAAAATGCTTGTCATTTGAGATTTACAACTCTAGAGAAAGTGAAAAGATAGTGAAGGTCTCTCATTTGACAGGCTGCAATTAAGCTGTGTGTATGACATGTGTAACAAAATCCAAGTACAGGATGTTAATTCTAGGGAGACCAAGGAGGTGGTTGTGACAGTGACAACTAACCTAAGAAATGAATGGGCTGAGCCTGGGCTATGCTAAGATTAGGATTCTACCTCCATGGAGCACCATCCAGGAGGACAGAGAAGCTTTATGTTTTGTACTCTCAGCTTTCAAAGGAGTCTTCTATACAGTAAGTGCCAGCATGTGTCTGCTGAATGAGTAGGTGAATGGACAAACGAATGTATGTAAGAAAACAGTAAGCCCGGCCTACTCTCCACTTGGGGGCCACTTAGAGGGATACCTGCAGGAGTGAGATTGAGATGGTGACCATGTAACCAGTGGGGAATTGGTCATGCTGGAAGCTTAGAACACTCCATTAGAGTAACTTTTCATAGGACCTGTAAACTAGTACTTATATTTAGGACTTTATTACCTTAAATGTGTTGTAATTTTTGATGAAAACTATGATGATGTCACTTAACATTCTGTGTAAAAGTAAAAGCTAATTCATTAGTATTTTCAAGTTAAAAAAGATTTTCTCTTCCTTTTTCTCTTTTCTCCTTCCTTCTTTTCTTTCCTATTAAAGAGGACGGAGGTAAATGATAGCACATCCAGGAACGTAAGTTTCTTCCCTGTCTATTTGATCATGTGCTATTGGCATTAACACCGTCAATAATTCATGGTTAAAGAAGAAGCTGCCATGCAAGGTTACCCATTGTCAAGCTGGGATCAATAGGTAAGACCACACAGCACGGGATGGATTGTCAAGTATCAGCCAGATTCACTTTCTCATGTGTTTTAAAAGCACTGGTAGTTACACTCAGTTTGTCTAACCTGAGATCAGCCTATTTATGCATTAACCTTTCACTACTAATTAGAGGATATGCCTTGGATACATTTTCTTTAACTGCAGAATATCAGCTCTTGTTATTTAATCTGTGTGATCTGGCCACGGGCCTCCAGGTTTTGCCTCCTTGTTTTGATGTTAGAGTTTATATTAGAGCAAACAAAACTGTCACTTTGTTTTCCTGTCTCACTCTGCTGGGTCACTTTGTGCTACATGATATGATCTAAGTCAATTCGATGCAAGGAGACACATGTCCCTTCTCATTGGAAATATGAAGACTGTAGCTCTCTTTCACCCTGTGGAAAAGAAAGCAGGTCAGGTGTCCAAAAGTCACGGCAGGAAGTTTGGGGTCATCGTTATTCCTGTTCCTCCACAGAGATAATGTCAGAGCAGCAGGCGGGAGCAGCTCTGATTTCCTCTTATGGAGATAAAAAGAGAGCAGTGGTGTGAACACTCATGTTTAAGGTACTGGGGAAAGGCACTTACATAAAAACAAAACCACCATTTCAAAACACTTTCAATGCGATCTTAATTAACCATATCTTAGAATCTTGGAGAAAAATTCATTCACTGAAATCCTCTCCTAAAGGACAAGTGAGAAGACCACATTCCTAACCATTTAGCTTCTTTGATTAAGGAAGTAAAAGCTTTTTCAGGTTTGTAGTTCCTGAGGACCTCTAGAATATTTTGATGTTGATATACTCAAACTTGATTTGTTTCATTATATGCTTTGGCCTAATTCCACCCAAATCCTGATATGGCAATAATTTGAATATAAACTAATGGGAGGTCTGGGCCAGCAAATACGATTTTTTCTCCAGTGATCTCTGCCTATGTAAAATGCACTAGACAGAATGGTGACAAAAATGGCTGCCAGAAGCGAAATTCCTGATGGTTCTGCAGGAGAAAAAAGGGTGTGAAATGCTGGTAATAACAGCCATGATGGTTGTGGTAAGGGAGATGGGAAGGAAGAAATGGATAAGGGGTAAAGTATCTCTGAATTTCCTGTGGTTTTCTTGTATATTCCCGAGGAGTCTATCAATTTTTTTGACTATCTGGTCTCTCTTTAACTTTACCACATCATTAAACCTGCTTGTCATATGACTACCTCACATGTTGTTAACCTCAAATCCCATACCTGTTTACCCCTACTAAAGGTGTTGTGACTGCATTTCAAGGGAACAGGAGTCATAAAAACCATCACCTCACAGGAGAAGCATATGAAATTGTGTGTAAGGAGGGTGGCATCCGTTCTGTGTGACTGCCCCACTGCCGTAGGTCTGCTAATTAGTTGCAGCGTGCATTAACGTACAAAATAACGCAGTTGCATCCCGTGTTATGTTTGGATATGGTTCCGCTTATCAGCTTCTAATATGCTCTTTGAAAACTGACACATACGCTACCCACATCTCTTTAGGAACACAGGGATTCAAAAGCTGGATAAAATACTTTCATGCTTCCCAACACATACCTGAGAGGGTAATTAAACAGATGGTAACCATAAACTGAATCTGAGCACATCAGGGACCGAAGTCCCTTATTAAAAACCTTATACACTGAAGAGAGGTGAAAGAAAAAAAAAAACAACCCAAAACTCTGGTGAAGTCTGCAGCGCATGCCTTCATGGTCAGTCAGCCATTTAGGGAGAAGTTTCCTTTCTCCTGGGAGAGGGCACCTGGGGATCTTCAGCGCACACAGCTTGCAAGAGTGCAAAGTCATTGTAGGACACAAGACGCAAAACTGCTCCTTGGGGCTGCTTTCAAATGTGTGCACTTTAGACACACAAGTTTTGTACCTGTAAATCCACAAGTGCACCTGACATCCACTCTTACTGTGATATCAAAATCTTCCAAATAAGAGGAATTATGCTTTTCTTCTACAGAGGTCAAAATCTCAGTATTAAAGATTTCTGTGATGACACAGTTATTCTAAATATTTCTGCCTTATTCTTGACAATAGAATTACCTACTCATTCCATTCTTGAAATATATTAGAATTCTATTTATTTCTTAGATATTAGTTTTGTCAGTGTGTCTTGATTAAATCTACAAAAGATTATTAAGGCAGTTTTGATATTTCATCTACATATGTGGTTATTTTCTTGGAGTATGGAAATAAGTTTACTTATGTACTATATTATCCATATATAGATATGTATACATACTATGTATGTAGGCAGATATAAAAGTACATATACATATGTATATACACTAAATAAACACACTTAAGAATGTACTATATGAAAGAAAAGATCTAGTTACTTTAGAGGCTTGCAAGTATATTGTACCATTACACGTGCAGACATGCTGTCGCACCTTTACAAAAGGCACTGACTTCCCAGACGGTCATTGCATCAGTTTTTGTTCTTTTATTTCTCCACCTGCATCCGATCCCTGCCTCACTCGGCAAGTTCTTCAAGTGTCACTTATCAGCAATACCTACCATCAAATGTGCTATGAGTTAGCTTAACGAGATACCAGCAACCAAAGGTCAATGTGTGAGATACTGTGCAATGGATGAATCAAGCTCACAATGACCATCTATTAATATGCTTTTGAAAATTGAAGCAAATACTAGATTAAAAAAAAGTGGACAGTGTGCGGGTAGCATCAAATCAAACAGCAAACACCATTTTCTACTTCACAGCTTACTTATGTGTGGGTGACCATCATCTTCCTCTCCGATTTTAATTTTGTCCAGTGAACTTTGGTAAATATGGAAAGAATGCTTATGTCTCTTGAACACCTAAAATGACACTTAGCAACTTGGAAATTTGCTGTGAAACTCTCTTAATAATATTGACAAGTTTTCCAAGTTATTTTTAGAGTGAAGTGTGTTATGGAATTGAGTAAGTGTTATGCAAATAACGTAAGGCAAAGCATAGTTTCTGCCACGCAGAATATTGGGTAACCTCCTTTAATTAGAATGTACACTTTCAGATTACTGGTTATGAACATCAGGGGACCTAAGGTTCTGATTCATCAGTAATTCTCCTTTATTTCTACACTGAGATGTAAAAACGGGACCTCTGGCTCTCGCTCAGTGTCTCTGGTTTTACCGGCTGCCGCCGAGGTGCTTTTACCTGTAATCTTCAGTACCGCTCTGCCCCCTTGTGCTGCTGCAGTGAACTCAACACAGAACAGCATGACTTCGTCTTTGTACAAGTACTACAGAAAAACCCCACTGTCACTTCTCACTTTTCTGGCAAGTTCAAGGTCAGTGTCTAGCTATTTTCAGCTCATCTCTGCTTGATCCATGCAGAGAAACGACAAGGTAACGTGATTCAGGGTCAGCTGTATTACAGGAACCATTACATAAACGGAGAAAGTGAAAATCAATCCTAGCTGACAGTGACTTCGGGATAATCAGTGCTCACTGGATGCCTCTGTCAGCTCGGCTGCATCAAACACCGTGTGACTTCTGTCAGATCATTTTAATAAAACTATATTCTCACTTTCAGCAACCTAAATAAATGGTACACTGGAGCTGAAATTGTTCAGACTGCTTTAGCCCTCCAGTTTTGGAAACTTCTGTTACTTCATTGGAAAATTTCAGGGGTGATCCCTGTTATCCCATGGTTTTTTTTTACCTGACACTGAGGTATCGCTGCAACCCCTGTCGCTCTGAGTGATGAATGTGAGCTTCCCAGACCGTTGCGTGCCCCGCCATGAGCTCAGCACCCCAGCATCCCATCCTTGTTCGCCAAATCATCTTCAGCTCTAGCTCCTCTCCCTCTTCTTCAAACCAGAACACTTACTCAATCAATCGTGTTTTTCTGGGGACTAGGATTTTTTTCCCTCCTTTTTTAGTTGTTTGTAATTATTTTCTTCTTTTATTTCTGTATTTTCCACTATCACATTTCTCCTGGACATACAGGTGGAAACAGGGTACTTAACAAGATGCTCCACATTAGTGGCATGGCTACCGACAGGACCTGATCTGTCAGTTTGTGGAAGGAGCTCTTTATCCCACCCACCTCGTGTTCCCTTCAAACTGAAGCACCAGTACTCCATTGAAGTACAATTTACCATAATATTAGTTGTCAGTGAATTCAAAGACGGAACTCCTAAAGCTATAAAATGGATTAGAAGCAATTTCAAAAAGAATTAACAAACTAGAGTAAGAGTATACTGTCAACAAACAAATGCTCCATCATAGGACTGTAATTTGGGATTTTAATTACCCCTCTGCTCTGTAACAAAACAATGTCTGAACTGGCAGCGATTTGAATCTCTCACAGGTCATTGAGCATTCTAGTTAATTACTCTATGAATAGCCTGTTTTTCTCCCCTCTGGAAACACGTTTCTAATGGCAGTCAAGGTCTGACAAATGTGTCATCTACATAATTAGCTAGGAAGCAACACAAAACATTAAACATGCTTTGTGCCGACAACTATCAAAACATTTCATTTGTTGTCAATTATTCATTACTTTGTAGGTTCTGAAGGGGTTGTTATTATGGAAATAAGTCCAGATGCTAACAAGGTTAGAGTTTTGGATTCAAATTAGTAATCAGAGGACTAACTTTTAAAAAAATGTATCTCATGTACATTCAGCTCCATGTTCAATCAATAGGAGATTATAAACAAATTTAGCTATGCTCAAGCTAAAATGGAGACAGCACATGACATTACATGAATTTGCAATCCATGACTCATTCTTAAAATGTGCACAATGACATTTTAAACTCTCTCAACCTTTTGGCAAGTCCGGTTTGTACTCAGTGAATACAGTTAAGGATTTTCACAGCATGAGATGGTGTGGTGCAGAAAGGCAGAGAAAGAAATGTCTGGTGGATTTGAATTTTCTTCTCCCCTAAGGCACATTGTGCAAAAGTCAAAATCCTCAGTAACAAACTTTTTCACCTGTTCTGCAGCACTTTTGCAAACCACCCTGCACTAGTTACCTCAGCTGACGTGAATTTCATGTTTGTTACTGTGTTTGGCTCTTTCTGAAAAGTTATTTCTTCTATTATGTTAAATATCCTCTTGAAAGTAGAGTACTGAATATATAGAGAGGATGTAAAATGATTTCTCAATGGCATTGGCCTCTCAATGGTAAAGAAAATTGCAATGGAAGACGTATTACTACGTATTCATATCAGAGGCTTGGATCTACAGAGAGGCTCACTCCACTGTCCTGCAGCTTTTCCTTATAAACCAATATGGCTTACAAATGTCATCTACAACAGTTCATAAAGATTAGGAACAAAACTGTGTCCCTACTCGGATGAGATAAGAAAGATTTAACTGCAGAATGCAGTGTAAGAAAAGTATGAAAGGCTTGCTCTCAAATCAGTAAAATATAATTCAAATTATATCTATGTGTGTCTAGAATTTATTTGAGATGATCAGTTTATTTGCTCCATACTGTTTGATCAGATGTGTGTACTATAGTGCTAGATAAAAGGAAAAGAAAGAAAACAAATTCTATCAGGGGAATCAAGAAGACCCATTATCTACAGGGTGTGCAAAATATGTCAGGAAATAATTCTACTGTGAGCACTGAGAATGCCCAGTTAATAAAAAGAGATCAGCCACTCACTAAGAGAAAATAATTGTCTGTATCTATATTTTTCAAAGCAAAAAGGCAGTCACATCTCACACTAAATAGGACACATTAAAATAAGCTTTAATAATCTTTATGCAGAAGGAAACGAATCCATTTTCAGATCATATGATCCACAGCAATAAAAGGAAATCATCAAACTAAAAACAATTTTAGAAATGGCTGCAGACTCTCATTTAATTAACATGCAACAGATCATATATTTATGAAGAAGTCAAAATATTTAGGAAGCCTATAATCCTGTAAGCCTTACTGTGGTATTAAAAACAACAAATAAATGCAAAGTGTTACTGTTACACATGCCTAGCTGATCAATGGTTTTCACATATTGATCTATAAATGGAGTTGACAGTCTGTGTTGCTGCACGTTTTCCAAGCAGCGCTATTTTTGCACAAAACCAATACGGGCAATTACCTTTGTTTGAGATGCCAAGTCTTATCAATTCAATGTGATTTAGTGTCATTTTAATTAAATATCAGGATCTACTTCAGGACAATTCATACAAACAAAGCCTCGAACCTAACGATAAGCTTGATTTGAAGCAAACACGGACAAGCCCTGCAATCTCATAATATTTCTTAAAAACTCTGCTAAACAGAAGGCTTGTATTTTTAGCAGCAATTTTTATGTCTGCCTTTTTGGCTAGCCACAACTTTGGCAAGTGTCCTAAATCACAGAAGTAAGAAACAAAAGAAAATTGTTTCCTCTTTTTCCTGATACTACATTAAAAAGAAAAACGAAGAAACACAGTCTGTTAATGGAAGGGAAAGGAGGCTTGCATGTTAATGTTTAGGAATGGCTCGACCTAACTCTTTATCTGAACACCAATAAAAAGATATTTTCCTGTTCATGATGGTCATGAATGAAGTAATGCCCTTCTGTGGGTTTTCAAGATGGAAATGGTGAATATTCATATATGCTGCTGCTTAAGGCACCAGCATTAAATGCTGAAATCGCTCCTACTTATAAATCCTGTGTCTGCAGTTTGCTGATTTAGGCTATTTACACTCTTCATTAATATCTATTCTAAACTGACTTGTAGGCTGGAGCGTCCCTCTTATAAATAACACCAAAGCATGTTAGACCCTTTGCATTAGCCATTTGTAGGGTTGCACATTAGCCTTTTTAGCCCTTCAACGGGCATGCTTCCCTTGGCCCATGTACTCTCCCTCCGCTATCTGCTCTTTCCGTTAAATAAGCCATCCGCCTTTAAAAGCCTTCACTCTGGGACTCGGGATGAGACACCAAATCACCGAGACCGCAGAGCTTCCTTTCTCCCTGGAAGGAGCTCCCCAGATCTCTCCTACAGAAGAGCAATTTTCTTGCAAGTCGTATTGCTGTGCTCCAAACTTCCCTTCTCCCCAGCATTCCCCAGGTAGCAAAGTAAACTTAGTGAATTTTAAAAAGACGTGGATTTTTTTTAACCCAATAAAAATAATTATTTGGGGCTGCAGTACAATAATGCATACCACCAGTAAAATACGGGAGCATTGACAGCTATTTTACTGGAATGCTTCCCTGCAACGTCTACATCATCAAAATTTTAAAAGGAACAAGCAAATTTATCTGTGTTTCTGGCTGTAGGGTTGAGCAAATACTTTGTTATTTCAAAATAATCTGTAAGTTAAGATACTTAGAGACTCATACTGTATAGATAGGAGAATTTTATATTGTGTTCTAGGTACACAGTCATAATAAAATAGCATGTATGAACTAATGACAAAACTATATAAATGATATGACCCTGGAACATTCAAAGTGACTTTTATAATAAATCAATACAGATTCTTGGGTTATCTTATAGCCCAGTAAGTCCATGTGAGATGTCCATTCTTGTTAGACTGATGAACAAGTAATATATATGAGGCATATTTACTAACGAGGGTGCGTAACATAAGTATGGTCTTTCTGTACCAAATTTTTTCAGTGGAAATTACACGGGTGTTTCACTGCTACAACAAGCTGTGCTTCGTGTGAACATGCACACATTTTTAGAGTGCACTGCTTTCCCCTTTCCCTAAATTCAAAAATGTCCCCCTTGACCTCACCTCATTGTCCAACTTCGGAAAAATCAAGTTTTTAGTTTAGCTTGAGCAGACAACTTTAACAGGCTTGTTTGAATAAATATGCCAAAATACTTTCCATTCTGTCAGTATCTAGTCAGAAAACTGTGCATGGAAAAAAGAGATGAAAAGAATTGCGACAGAAAGAAAATTAGCGCCAGGGCAGGCTTTCAGTACGGTATCTCTGAGCCAAGTTTCTCGGTGAAATGACATATCCTCACTAAAATACCCCTTTTATGTAATTATGCACTGAGCACACATAACCAAAAGTAACTTTTATTTTTGTTCCTTATCGTGGAATACATATTGCCCAGGCTAAGAATGCGGAAACAAAAGCTGGGATAATTATAGCTCATTTAACTTCGGAAAACTCTGATTCTCTAGCAGTCCAGCATACAACCCCCCAAACTAAAGTTATGTAACAAGGTAATATCAACAATGAGAAACTGCATGATAAAATCCTGCCCAAAAGTGAAAAATGCTAATTTTGTCTCATTTAGCAGCTGGATACAGAAATGCTCATTAGTTTTAAGAGGGTTAATCCTTTTAACTTTTGCATATTGATATGCCAATTATGCCTAATTGTACAAGAGGCATCAGTCAAGGTAATAGTGCATAAACACATGAAAGTTATTAAGTACATCCCAACATGTAATAAAGTAGGTGTTAATTGGTAGCTGAGTTCTGCGGGCTATTGAGGTGGATAATTCATTGAGAGATGGATCACTTGTAATTTCTCTCCATAATTCCTTTTGCAGTCTCATGCTGTGATGTTTTCATGCTTGTCAAAAACAACTGCAGCATAGTGCCTTTTGTTAAACACTGCCAATAAAATATGTCAGGCATCATTAAATATACTTAACTTTTAAACTTTTTCAAAGGTGCACTTCTTGCAACAAATACATATAGAGACTCCAATAATTTACTCTAACCATGGTCGCAAGTTCATCCTCATGGAGTGCTGTAGCTGTTTTCAAACCAAAGTCAGCTAAGAGAGCTGTGACTCCCAGCAGACAATAACTTTAAATGAGAAAGTAAATCAGGAGCAATGCTCTTCTCATTAGTTACCTTACCTAAAGGTGTATTGCTCACTTGCTTCCTCGTGCTTAATTTGTCTTTAGCACCTGAGAAAAGAATTATTAAATTCATATATTTCTCAAGCTCCTGATATTGCTGCGAGTTAATGTTTCATTTGAAACTGGAGTGAAAAATGGAGAATAAAAGGAATTGGTAACCTGATACTCAGCAAGTTTATCTCACTTAATAACTCAGTTAGGGAGCTCAATATTTCATAGACTCCTACGATATTAACAGGACACTCAATTAATAGCTCACATGTTTCTGCATGGTGGCTGGGACCCGCAGCCTGTCCCTAGCTAACCTATTTCTTGCTCTTGCTCTCACTGTGCGAAACAAAATAGATCTAGGGTCCAAAAGAATGGCTAACATTGCATAAATAATTTTGCAACATCCTATGGCCTCAGCTGCAAGTTACCACCATTACAGAAGAAAATTAACCAGAAGAGACTCATAGCAATCAGTGGATTTAGTGGCTCAGGATGTGTGCAGGGCCAGGGACACAATTGGCAGTACAGTTCATCTCTATTTCATTTCAAATCTTTCTAATGACACATTATGGAGGCAAAATGTCTTCCTCTCCGAACCTTAAGTCACCACACCATTTCAATCATCTGAGCCCATCTCCAATCAGGTAGTAATTTCCACTATCATATAGAACTGGGAGATTTTTAAAACAGAGATTTTCACATTTTTTTTAAGATTTTTTTTTTCTCCGTTTATTCTTAGCTAATTTTAGCCTCTGGCTTTTCTAAGTGATGTACTGTATTTGGAAGTACAAGCACCACATGCTAGCATAACCTCATTATTTTTATGACACTGAAGCATGATAGTACAGGCCCTTAAAATGAGTCAAAGGTGCTTTTCAGCCTAGCTCCAAATCCTTTATCACTCTGCATTAGACCCAGCTCTTCTTGTGCAACTGGGGATATTATTATGACTATAAGTAGGCAAAATAGAATGCACTGAAAAACCAGCTTTCTACTGCATATTCGGAAAACAAATAAAACAAACGTAATTTGCCTTTTAAAAAGAAAATAAAATTCTGTAGAGATATCTGGTGCATTTGACTTACAGCCTCAGTGACCTTCCCAGCATCGGTGAGGATCATGGATTTGGTCTGGCTCAGCCTGTCGTGGGGGCTGTTGGTGTTTTTGACTCTCATTTGCACAGCTCCTGTGCCTTGGAGGGTAGAATTCACGGTTTCCATAGAGGTATCAGAATTTGTGGATCTCTTCATATTCCAGTGGTGTCCTGATAAAATAAACAAATATATATATGGTATTCTAAATATATACTTTTCACATGAAAAACTCTTGGTGGGTACATGCCCCTATAAATTAGTAAATTATTTTATTAAAATTAAATAAATAAAAGACTCTTAACCTCTCTGCACAGTAAAAATAATTATTTTGTAGCTATCAGTTGAGATTTGCATGGGTGAAAAATAGTGTACAAGACAGGGGATTTCAGCAGTTTGTGTGCAGCATACCCTAACCTCTGTAATTCTTAATTCTATTAAAAAACTAACAGGAATCTGATAGTCTGTCTTACATAGAAAGGATGGTAACAACTAATTATCTTGAGGATTTATGCTCTTTTTATTCATAACTTCACTCGTCTGTTATCCAGTCTGCACTCATGTATTTCCACCCGCACTATCTGTTGTTGCTGGACCAAAAACTCACATCATTCTGCTCAAATTTAAGGCAGTAGTATTGGCATCAGAGGAAAGCAGACGTGATGGTTCCTACTTCCAATATCCACAGGGAAAATTCTTTTTCATACTGACACCTGTGAACTGACCAGGTTTGCTACTTTAGGGGAAATATTATTCATGAAGAATATGAAAATTAACAAATCGACTCCATACATTTATATTTATCTATTATTTGACCTATATGTATATCCTTCTGTATCTCCATCTCTGTCTTTATCCATATCAGTTACTATCTATGACTTATAGATATATATCTGTATTACATTAAAGGAACAGCAGTGAGGAAAACCTAGTTTGGGTAGGGAACAGAGATGACTAAACAGTGGTAGCATCAGAGGGAAGCTGCAGGGGCTCCTCCACACACCCATGATCCTCTTCAGCTGCCTCTAAGTTCTATGCAAATGGATGGAACATCTCATTAAACCAACATCAGCAGTGCAATCTCAGCATCTGCGCTGGCTGATACAGACATGCTTTCTGCCTGGTTGCTGTCTCCAATTCTTTAATCTGTGATCTTTCCTACTTGGCACTGGGCATTCCTATACAAAACTGAAAAAAATAATGACTAGGCACTTATAAAAGCTAACAAAATTCAAAAGAGTGATTTTTTGAGGAAACAATAATAGTATTCTGTTTGTTAGATACACAACAGGCCAAAGGTCAAAGTGGATGAATTATTACCTCACAATTAGTACCAGAAAACAGTTGAATAACAACTTAAACAGCAAGTTAACATTTATATTTTACCCTTAGCTAAAGCAAGAATCTTTCTCTTCTCTTAATTTTATTTTAAAGATTAAAAAACCACCAAAAAAAACAATAAAGACAAAATTAGAACAACACAAAAACAATACAAAGCAAGGTTCTTAGTGGTTTAATTCTTGCAAAAATTTTGAAATAGATGGTCAAACAATATTTTTATTAAAGAGAAAATTGAAGATAGGACAGACTCACAGTTTTCCCAACAACACTGGCAGAAAGAGGTGGAGAGGTATCTATCTAGTTCCAAAAAGGCAAGTTAGAGGGACAAATTCTGGTTTATCTACCCAATGAAAGCAATAAACAATAAAAGGGAGAGACCACTGATATGTACAGCAAAGAACTGCAAACTCCTTCTCCTAAGCCAATAAAGGCATCCCAAGGAGAATGGAAAGGAAGAAAAATTTCTCTATGACTTTTTTACTTCTATACTCTCCTTCAAAAATGCAAAGTAACATTTGACAAAAAGCTGACGAATGACTGCTTAGGGGGAGTGTGTAGGCCAGAACGGATTCTGCATACAAACAAACTTTTGGGGATCATGATATATTTGTTATATTTGTTCATTGCAGTGATTGTGTGATGATTAAGTTTAACTGTGTCTATTTCTTTGGCTTGGATGAACCCTTAAGCAGTTCTTAAAGCCTACTTCTGGGTGTGCCTGGGTGTGCCGTGGGGACCTGATCTTGCATGTTAGGTGTGGGCCCTCACGCCTTTCTCTCTGGCTCTGCCCCCTGATGCACTTCCCCGCCGCCATGAACTGGGTAGCTCACTCTGTCCTACTTTCTGCCATGATGCTCCTGCCTTGGAGCCCAACAGCTCTGAACTGAATCCTCCAAATCCATGAGCCAAATTAAATCTCTCCTCCTTCAAGTCAGACAGTTTGTCCCAGGGACGAGAAAGCTGACTGATACACGTGGCTTCAGGGGAATGCACAGATATTAAAAGTGAACAATCTTACAATTTACTTGCACTTTATGGTACTTCAGTTATGATTCACGTAGTTTATAAGAATATTGTTTTAAGACTTCCTTAACTAATTTCACATGCCCACACGAGTGATGCATTATAACAATTATTTAACTGAATACAAAAGAGCTCTTTCAAATATTGCAAAATAGGGACAATAAAAATAAATTGTGTATTTTTCTGAAAAAAATATCTTTTAGAGACATTCGGATTCTGCTCTGACTGCATACAAGGCTTGGTCTTACATATTCCTCAACAGATTCAAGCTGTCAGTCTAGGCTGTGTGTGTGTGCGTGTGCGTGTGTGTGTGTGTGTGTGTGTGTGCATGTGCATGCATGTGTGAGCACACACATACTATGTTTTGAACAACTGCAGGTGATATCACCGCAAGAATCCACAGGCTCTGGTCACCACAGTGGATGGCCCGGTGCAGTGCTTGTACAGGGAGATGATGCTGGCTGAACCTCCACAGCACCCTGCCTGGTCTGCCTTCAGGATGTGGATCTGGACAGCTACAAGGAAGCACAGGCCAGGAGGTGGGTCACTAGGGAGGGAGCTCGGCCTGAGATCTTGGCCTGGGAGCTCGGCCTGGCCTCCAGCACTTGGGGCCAGGTGGGCCTGCCCTAGTTCTCTCTCTTTGAGAGTATGGGGAAAAGGCAAAGCAGCTCAGAGCAGACAGTGGCTGCTGAAGGTGGCCGAGAGGCAGTAGGTGGATAGGAGCAAAGGTGGTTCAGAGCTACCCCTGTGGAGACCTGGGCCAACGGTGCTACAAGAAGTGCCACCTTCTGCCAATTTTGAAAATGCCACCCAACACTGCCTTCAGGAACATGCCACCTCGTAACTTTTTAAGGATCCATTATCTTTCTAGCAGGGCCTGGGAAAGCCTACAGAGATAGACCACACACCCTCCAAAGGCAGCTTCCGAGACAGCGGTGCTGGCCACCCCTCACAGGCGGAGAAGGGACCCTGCTTGATGTCTGCAATGCTGAAAGCCAAGTGACTGAGCACCAAACCCCATGGTGCTCACAGATGCACAGGACTGATCTTGACCCAATGTCAGAACCATCACAGGCATCAGAACCCAGGTACAAAGGACAAGAACCGGCCTTTTGGGTGAGCACTGTGCCTCTTCTGAGTCCTATGTCCTGTACCTCCTGCCCCACACCTTGAACCGTCACGTCAGGCTGCCTCCCTCTTCCTGAGCCTCCAAGGTTCCCCAGGCCACGCCTCATCCAAATTTCCTGATTCCCTGTCTGTGCCTCCCCTGGCACCAGGGTTCTCAAACTAAAGCATAGGTCAGAATCCCCTGATAGTTTTTGAAAACACACTGCAGGGCCACCTCAGAGTTTCTCATTCAGTGTAACTACCGAGCGTGCGGAGCAGCCACTTCTCACATACACCCAGGGTGCTGATGCCGCCGATCTGTGGGCCATGGTGGGTCTGGACCCTGACATTTAGTAATAGACAGGACTGCATTTCTGCAGGACACTAAGGGAATTCTAAGGACAGGAGGAAGTGCCTGAAAGGAGGGTAGGGACTTTGTTTAACCTGGTGCTTCACAAACCTATTTGAACAAAATCAAAAGGGTTCATTGCTGCAAAACTTTTCAGAAACTTTAACCTTTGAGTCATGTATGTGTTATGCTGGTTTCCCAAACAATCCTGACTGTACAGCCCTACAGCGAGGTCACCAGAGCCTCAGAAGGCCCCCTGGGAAACTGCTGGAACTTGAACACTGTTGAACCATCCTGTTGGTGGGGGCCTTGGGTAGATTTTTGCATCATTAGAGGAGCTCACTCAAGCTGAAGTTGACCTCTTTTGATCAAGAGCACAAACCGCTGCATTTACATAGCCCAGACATGTGCCATTTATAGGACATGCTGCTTCCTGTGCACACACATGAATTTCAGTGTCAAAGATTTGCATTCTTGTATCTGCTTTATAATCAACCCATAATTTGCCTAGTGACAGTTTACTGTCAAAAGGGAAGATTACTCAGAAAGCCTCCTCTGATTTTCCTTCCTGTGTTTCCTTGGGGACAGTCTGCAGAAAACATTGTCAAGATCTTCTTTTTGGTTAGGCTGATCCTTCACCCTACCACAGCATTAACGCTATTTCCTTAAGTTCTGCCCTCTTTCTCCTCTCTGGTTATTATTTCTTTTCCCATCTCTCCCCTCCTCACATTTTGTTGATCCCCCACTGCACTCTGCTGGGTCTCTTTATGTGCTTCCCATGTATGCAGTCTCTCCTTCACTGCAAGGATATAGTCCAAGACCCCCGGGGTTGCCTGAAATTGTAGACAACACTGAATTCTAGATACATTTGCTTTCTTCCCATACATACATACAGATATATGGTAAACATGATGTGTTAATTAAGCACATTAAAAGATTACTATTAAAGTGGAAAAAATTTGTGAATCTGCTATGTCCCTCTCAAAATTTCTTATTGGCCTACCCTCACCCATCTTTTTGTTGATACAATGCACACATGAGATTAAGTAGTGAATGATGTGGGCTTTGTCATGCAGCTGTAGGTTGATTTATATGGCTGAGGAGAACATAGCCACCATGATACTTTAACAGTGGATCTGATAACTGAGATCCTGTAAGCAGCTACTGGGCAGGTAGTGTATACCACAAGCATACACTGTACAAAGATGAAGATTCATGCTCTGAGCACACAGAACAGATAGCATGGAATTTCATCATTCTTTCAGAATAGTACAATTTTTAAGATGTTTTGAAATTTTTTAAATTCTGGAAGTATTCATTTCATATGTTCAGCCCATAATTGACTGTGGATAACTCAAAACATGGAGAGAAAAACCATGGAAATTGGAGGACTACTGCATTTTATTATAAAATGTCATTTAATGATAGTATTTCACAGTTGTTGCTATATATTGAAGGCTTTTAATTCTGCAGAGTACTATATCATTCTGAAGAGAATACAGAAAAATGACACTAAACCTGTCCTTAAAGATTCAGATCAAAAACATCTCCAAAATCAATTCCCTCCCCTGAAACACGCAACATTTTTCTTTCCAGATATATTGAGGCTCTCCTAAGTAGCAGACACAGTCTTGGAAACTGAGGAGAATCTTCATTTACCAAGTGCATTAGAGTTTGCTGTGAGTGATAGAAAAACAAATCAGTAAGTTATGAGAATCAGATTGTGTTCAGGTGAGAAGAAGAGCAGTGACATCAAAATTGGTGTAAAGATGTGAAGGGATAATGTCTGCAAGATAAGATCTGATTACACTAAATTAGACCAGAGCAGGTTGGGAATTACAGTCAAAGTGCTTGGCAATGCAGAGATGTGCAAATACCTGTACTATTATAAAAGAGGCACTGAAATGTGTTATAAAGACAAAATAATTTGCCAGAAAAGTTCAAGGAAAAAGAAACGATGGGTTTCATCTGTGAGGGAGAATCTTGTGATCTCACGTGCATCTCTTTAGCTGAATTGCTGACTGGGAGTGCCACCCCTCCCAACCAAGCACAGCCACAAGGGACTGGTATCCCTGACACTCATGGTGAGAAGAGGATGCGGGGCGGAGTTGGGCATGAAATAGTACTTGAACATCTTATGTGGGTGCATTGGGAGGAAGCAGAACCTCCCTGTAGAGCAGAATGAGGCACAAAAGAGCAGACAGAGGGCAGCGAGGGAGGTGGAAATATGACAAGAGAGGAACGAGGGCTGCACTAGTAGTTGTGATACTTGTGACTATTGTACTTTTGAGTTCATAGATTAGCTATTCTCATGAATTCTATTAGAAGCCTTACACTGAGTGAGCTGCTTTGGCCAGATTTATTTGTACCCCAGGCAGAACCCTTTCTTCAGGCTCTCCCAACTTCTTGTGCTGCCCTTGCTACGTGCTAACCCTCCTGTTTCCTCTACAAGCTGAGCCTTTTATCTCCTGGATACCAAAGGCCCCACTACATTGCACATTTGGGCACCATCTTGTCTAACAGTGAACTTTCTGAAATTTGCATCATCCGGTCTTCCTAACCCTTTAAAACACCACCTTCCAACAGTACACAATGTACGAATGACTGTTACTCTCCTAATCTTGTTTTGACATTTTATACCATTGTTCTGTTGTTTATTTTTCTTTACTTTAAAATAAAAAGTATTCAACCAACCAACCAACCAACCGAACAAACAAAACCCCAAATACCCATCTTCACAGTGCCTCATTTAACTGTAATTATCCTGGTTATACCACCACAATATTATGAAGGATTAATAAGACCTCCCCTAAATTCCCAGGGAGAAATTTTCTTGAACCTCAACAGGAAACTCTTTTGGCTACATGAGCAAAAATATTTTGGAGTAGGAGAATATGCATCAGTCCACTTTATTTACACTCTCAAGTAAGGTCCAGAGGAGGAGGCATTTGTGACTTGGGCTTGGATGTTAGTGGTGCATTCTAGCAGGGGTATCATGCGGGATTACAAGATGAGATGACCCTGACACAGTGCTCTTATTTTTGAGTTCTTATGAAGTGAATTTTTAAGGGAAGAAACCTCATCACAAAGCCTGCTAGATGTAGGTTCAAAAGAAACTCACATCCTGGGATCTTTTGACTCACTTCTTAGCACCCTGAGGGGGTTGCACTTCCAGAAACATCTGTAGAAGCTCAGCTTGCACTCAATAGTGAAAGAAGAGATCTAATTGTGTGAATCTTTCTGCACTCTTCAGAAAACATCCACAGGGATCACAAATCATTTTCCATCATCCCAATAATGTTCCCATCTCTTACTGACCCTCTTTTCCTAATTTCGTAGACTGTAAAGTCAATAGTACTTGGTTATACTTATTTTTCTGTAACAGTAATATCAGGAGTACTGTTACCTCCAAGTCATGGCAAGTCTGTTTTGTTTGATTTACACACCTGTTCTTTATTTCCCTTTTTCTTCCTAGAACAACCTACACACTCATCAGTATTATTGTTTTCATTAGGTATTATTTTAAAAGCATCAATGACTTACACATCTGTGTTCTTACAGGGATGCGCTTAAAATGTTGTTGAGTGATTAATAAAATTGTTGAAGAACTGGTTCACACTGTAGGTGCCTAACATTTTGTGAAACTCTCCCCACAAAGTTCCTGAGTTAGATATTGAATGGAAACCACTTAAGCCCGGCTTCACTATTTCCCTAGACTTCCCGATTTTATACGCAGCAGTACGAGAATAGCTTGTGATATTGTACTAGTTCCACTTTCAGTACTGTTTTACAAACAGGAAGCAGTGATGAGACTGCTCTTCATAAAAGCCACACAAACTACAGCTCTGCTCAACAGATTTGGTTTAGTGGGATTCTGGTCTTCATTTCTCCACACAAGCTTCAAATACCCAAATGGGAGTGAACATTACATTTCATCTGATCATACATTTCATATCTCCCCTGCCAATTATTGGTTACACTCTGTTAATTACACTAAAATACAGCACCTTTCCCTTTAGAGTTTGAAAGTATATTTTTGACATCTCTTTCACATCAAAAACATCAAAAGTAAAAGTATATCAGGAAGTTTTTGAGTTGGGCAAAAATGGGCAGGCACTATGATGTAAGTACTATGGGAAGCTCAGGGATCCTGAGTTAATTCCCCAAACTGGCTCTGCCTGTTCCATGTAGTCTGAGAAGAGCATTCAGGGCCTTGGTTTAGTTGTAGATTCCAAAATCAAGTGGAAATGTGTACAGGTAAATAAGGTAACGGGTATTCCAAAGAAAATTTGCCAAAAGCTGGGCATGTGGTGCACCGCTGTAATCCCAGCACTCGGGGGGAAGAAGAAGGAGGATTATTGTGAGTTTGAGGTCAGACTGAGCCACAAAGTGAGCTCAAGATCAGCCTGAACTGCATAGCAAAACCCTGTCACAAAAAGATAAAAAAAAATTGCCAAAGGTCAGGACAGTACCATGATCACAGTGAAGGCAGGTTATGTACATGTCTGAGTCTTTGTGTTTTAGTTTCATGCATGTTCTTGTCATTTTTGCCAAAACAATAGGGACTTAACAGATGTTTGTTGAATGTATAGACGGAAACATATGTAAACTAGTTAATGTCAGTGCTTGTAAGCTATCAAGTCATTAACCATATGAATATGTCTTTGAGTAAATTTCTTATTTTGAAAATATATATGACTCACCTTTCACGGTAGTCTTAGGGTCTAGTGAATTGTGGATATTTCATAGTAAGACAGAAGCACAAAAAAGGAGGAATTTTCATATGCTATTAAAAAAACATTAAGTACTTTTGGAGATTCAGATTAATTTTCAATAGTGCAAAGAATTCACATATTCACTTTAGGAAGTCCTAATATTATCTTTTCATTTCAGAAAACAAACACACTTTTCACTACCTCAGAATGAAGTGGCTTACTTCTTTTGATAATAGTCTCTCTTTGGATTCAGATTTCTTTAGGTGCTTGATATTATTTTCTGTCCAAATGGCACTGTCTTGCATGACATGCACTAGCACTGTGGGTTTCGTACGGAAGCTGTATGAGAGGCAAGCATGGAGTTTAGCCCGAGAGAGTTCCTATTTTATGGGAATTAGCTTGGGTTTTCACTGTGTGGCAAATGAACTGTACAGTTACACCAAACACTGACATCAAGGTCCTGCCTGCCGAAAGTGGCAGGAGACCTCTGTGCAGCGTGAGATCCCATTCCTCTCTCTGCATGTGTGGGAAGAGCTTTTCTCCAGGTCTGCTAAGAGCTCAGGGCAACACCATAGACAAATATTATTTCTCAGAGAAATTCATTTCAATCCCCAGGAAAGATCTTATGTTGATCTGTGGTAGAGCAAAGTCTGTTTGTTCCTCTGTGGAAATGACTTGTGGCTGTGGTAGCTCCAGTAATATGTGGCACAACCTCTGTGTCACACTTTCCTGACAGGTCAGTAATTAACTTGCATTGCAATTGTTTGCCTTCTCCACCACAGCAGCCATTTACCAAAATAACATTTTAATTTCAGCTCCTTCCAGCTCACTTTCCTTTTCTTTTTCTCCCTGTGGCTTCTACATCTCTATTAAGTCTAATTTCCCCAGACCACTTCCATAAGCTGAGAAAGTGCAATAAAATCCAGTTTCAAAAATGTCAAATATAATGAGAAAGGAAGATCACAGCAAAGGAATTTTCCTCTAGCCACCGCATGGGTAGCTTTGTTTTTGACCAGGAAGGTGTTATATATAGGAAACATGATAATAAGGCTTTGCAGTTATTTGACTTTTGTCAGGAGAATCTGGGGGCTATTTGCTAGCAAAGTCTTGCATGGCAGACTCATTGTTAAATTGTAATCCAGGTACTGTCATTGACATGGCCATCTTAAATAGTGAAAATGGTAAGAAAATAACATTTTGAAGGTAAAATAAATCCCAGTCAAGTTTGAAGGTAGGTGGCCTCTGCTGAGAAAGAGACTTGCTACATCCCATGCATTTTACAAAAATCACTAAGAATCCTCTGGTAGAGTCAGACCCAACACAGCTGCCTACCATGGTGATGGATAAGTGTGCAGTCGAGGGTGTGGCTGGAGATGATTTCTCAGTGAAGGTGATGCTAGGCCTGGATGTCCTGGGATAACCTGGATTCCCACAGGTGGGGAGGAAACATCAAGAGAAGCACAGGCTATGATTGATGTGCACAAGGAAAATTGGGGTGACTCCTTACATCCAGTGACACGCTGTCATTCAGCTGTGTGGGAAAACAAGGAAGAGAAGCTTGCTGAAGGCTGGTTGAGAACCTTGCAATTCCTGTTGAGGAGTTTGAACTTGTCCTACAGATCCCGGCATAGTAGGACTACTCTGAAGTATCATCCTTTTACAATAAACAGGTTGAAAGGTACAGGAATAGGGCTCCAAGCCCTGAGGCTGTGAATGATCAGTGGATTTCTCCTGGGAAGGAATGTTCCATCAGAGCACATATCACAGTGTCTACTAAATACCAGTCTTAGGATAAGAACATAGTGTGACATGGAAAAATATTCTAGAATGTTTTTTAACCCTCAGTTTGAGAGTTCAGGTATGTGTTTATTGTTTCTAGCTGCCGATCACTTGAACTGAAAGGTAAAGATATCATAGAAATGACCAAATAAAGTTTTTAAGGTAAAATATACTGGGGTACACCTGCCTCTAACTAAGAAGATGGAAGAAAACTTTAAGATTAGATAAACTGCTTCTAAATTTCCCTGTGATGAACAAGCAGGTAGCAAACACTGAAAAGCAAATAGGAACAAAGTGCCTGGGGGGCTGTAATTATACTTAGGGAATGTAAGAAATTCTGTGAAATGATAATATCCTTAAATAGAGAGAAAAATCACAAGATATGTAAGTCATCGTCTCTTTTCTGTGTTTCCTGTCAGCTTTGAGCTAATCTAGCAAGAAATGTTGAGCCATTTCCCACCTCTTGCATACAAGTATCAATTAAGGAAAAAAGGGTGACTGTGTCAGGTACTGATGATAAAATGTCACTTAAGGAGAAACAGCAGCTATAGAACAAGTGGCTCAGAAGTCACGATATTAGAAAACACTAGAAAACAAACAGGGTGGCAGATACCACTGAGACAGGCTTAATTGTTTGCTTTTTGTTTGAAAGATATCAAATGTAAAAAGGAGCTTTAACCTGTGATTGTTTCATTTTCCTGTGATTTCTTGTTCTATGGTGATGCTGTCCCTCAAGGGCTTGACTCAGTAAAAAAAAGTGCTTTCATGAAGCCATTTGAAATCAATCATCCCTTGGTGGCAGTTATA
The DNA here is from genome assembly GCA_004027595.1 of Dinomys branickii. Taxonomy (NCBI): domain Eukaryota; kingdom Metazoa; phylum Chordata; class Mammalia; order Rodentia; family Dinomyidae; genus Dinomys; species Dinomys branickii. The sequence continues at coordinate 52,508 of PVLD010000347.1, read as the reverse complement.
CCAGGTTCATATCTCCATCTTGGCTTGTTCAGCATTCGAATTTGAGGAAATTGCATATTGCATAATTAGTGCTTCACCGTAACAGACATAAATCATTCTTTATTGACAGTTTTTGAATATGGCTGACATTTGCTTCATTCGACAGATTTGTTGGTGCACCTATCATCTTTTCCCTAATGTTGATATCTTAAAACTTTTTAACTGCTTAGATTGAATTTCAATGCCAAAATAATGTCCAAAATTGGACCAGAAATATCATTGTCCATTGTTGTGAAGGATAGTAAATAGTAAGTTTCAGAATATCTCCTTCAATTCACCAAAAAGTCACTTTTCTCTTGCTGATTTTGAGTAAAGTGCATTTGAAATAGTTTTTGTGTGCATTTGTGTGTGTGTGCTGTGTTTGTGTGTGAAATTCAAGTAATTATTCCAAATTGAACATTCAGAGCCAATCAGCCCTATCCGCCCTCCGAAACCCTCTAGGACTGTTAGAGTCACTGCGCACCTCGGTCTACCAAGAGTAGCCACTATTTGTCTCCATTATTATGTCTATGTTTAACTTGTATGTGAATGGAAACTTAAAGCACATGCTTTACCTTTCTGGGTTTATTTCATTCAAACTGTCTTCGTGTTAATAATTGTTATGTAACGTTCTTTTGTGGTGTGTGTGTACAAAATTTTGTGCAGTTTTCTTTTAGCTTTTGTATTCTTTTTCTTTATTGATTTAGGATTAATTAATATGTTCTGGACACAAGTCATTTTTAGATGCCTATGTTGCAATCATCTTTTCCCATTTGTAGTTATTATGTCACTCTTTCAATGGTATCTTTTTAATAGTTACTAATTTTAATGCTGTCCACTCTATCATTATTTCCTTATGATTACTGCTTCTTTTTCCTAAAGAATCTTTTACCTAATTCAAGGCCACAAAGATTTGTTCTCATACTTTACTCTAAATAATTTTCTGTTTCAATTTTTCTTTTTGAGTGATGATTGAACTGGAGACTATTTTAGCATTTGGTGTGAAGTAGGGATCTTTCCACATGGGTAAGTTATGATTTATATTCAGGATGTCCCTCAAAGCCTGAGGCTGTCAGAGGTGGGGCTTTTGGATGGTGATTGGCTGACGGGAGTGCTATACTTATTGGTAGATTTATCCAAGGATGATTTCAGAGCTAAATGTGATATTGGCATGTGGGTCCTGGTTGAAAGAGGTGGGTCACTAGAGCACATGACCTGAGAGTTATATCTCCCCCCTGACCCTCCCATTCTTCTCTACTTCTTCATTGATATTATCTGAGCAGCTTCCCTCTGTCCCTATCCCTTCCAGCTCTTCACTGCAGCCTTGGAGACAGCTGACCGGGACTGTAATCACCAGGCAAAATCAACCTCCCCTCATTTAAGTTGCAGGTATTTTGTCTCAGTAATGAGAAAGTGACAAGGACTTAATTTTTAAATTGGAAAGACCTTTGTTGTTTCTCAGGATTCATTGAGATGAGAAACAAGGGAACAATCCTCCATCTGAAGAACAGTAACTTAAAAGCTCTCTTAGCAAAGTCGTGAGATGAGGTACAATTTGAGAGGCTGATGGCTCTCAGTAATTACACTACCTCTGACAGTCAGGGTAGGCATCAGCCACTAGGAAAACAAGTTGACTAGAGTTGTTCAACAGGTGGGTGGGAGCAGTCATTACAACCCAGAGGAGCAACACTGAGAAGTTCAGATTGGCAGGTTGTTATCACCTGAGAGGTTTGCTGGCGGGGGGGGGCGGGGGGGGGGCGGGCAGGCTTCTCATTATTTGTTCAGGTCTGGCTCAATTGCCCACAAGGGAAACTGGCAACAGAAAGATAGGAACTCAATCCTAGCGAGTAAAGGAGGCAACTACTGACCAGGTTACCAAAAGGGGAAGTTGCGGCAGTGACAAAGCAAATACGCAATGAGGAAGAGCTGACCTTCTGCAATGCTGCGAGAGAAAGTAAGATGAAAACGCACTTGATGTGTAGCTTGCAAGCCGTGACCACGAGTTGGGATCACTTGTTATAATTTGGTATTAAAACAGGACACCCCTTTTCATTAGAGCTAAACCTTGCCTTTATTTAGTTAAGATTTCTCATAGGTGTGCAGCTTATAAATAACTGCACTTCCACTTAAAATGTGCTTAGGACTCTAGACTTAAGGGGGAAGAAAGCTATCAAGAAGAAATCTCAAAGATCAACAGGTGTAGCTTACGAAACTTGGCATTTGACTACACCCACCACAAATATTCCAAGTCAGTAAGACTGAAGATTGGCCTGAGAAGAGGCAGGTTTGGTTATCACTCCTTAGTAATTCAGATGCACACTGGTTTTCTTTGTTAATTTTATAAATGTTTTTGAAATGTTAGTAGTGTCCTAAAAGTACTACTAATTACTTTAGTACTTTTTGGTAAGATATTGGGATCCTACCCAGCGCTCTCAGCATGCTAAGCACTTGTTCTGCCGTGGGGCTGTACCTCAGCCCCAGAGCGCATCCTCCCACTTTTCATCCACAGTCACTGGGTTCATTTTGCCCAAATTATTGCTCTAATTAAGTTTTCTAGGAATGAAGGATCACTCTGGGACATGTCGGTGGGTGCTTAGCACAGTCCATAGTTGGGAAAGGTGAGAGACAAGTGAACAGGTAGCTGGGAAGGTGAGTCAGTAGATACATAAAAACTTAGGGGTGTGAAAATGGTACTTCTTGTGAAAGGGCTGATCAAACCATATGGTGCATATTTAAATTAATAAGCGTTATTGTAAGAGAAATGTTTCTACTAAATCCCCTCAAAATACCACTGCTTTCACTTTGAACCCATTTATTCTATCATGCTGCCACTTTAGGAAGCAATTCTGGAAGTCCTCTTTTGTGTCCTTATGAGGTATCCTAAAAAATACAGTGAATGTAACTGCCCAGTGTCATCCAAAGGAAAGTCAGGCTCATGAAGTCATTACATATGTCCTCATTCTTTCTGTTCAGGGTATCTGGAATCATGCAGGTTTTGGCTTTTCCACAAAGTCGCCGTGACCATGAAAGGTATACATTTTTAATCTATTCAGGATATTAAGGCAGGAAAACCATTGCAACTGAAAACACACCTAGGACCTCTTGAACTGCTTCAGAAAGTAGAAAGAATGATGAATGTGTTCAAAGGAAGCAGTGGTAACATGTTTTTTAATTGTAATAAATACTTTAAAGTTTAAGTGTGCACTGTATTTATTATCCTCTTATCCATTTTAAGGCTAAAATATAATCTTTAGACATTCAGACCGATCAGTCCTCAATATTACCATACAGTATATCATTTAAGAAAAAAGAAAATTTCAGATAGACCACATGACAGTAATCTGGGTCTATTGTACAACTTTCAGCGTAAAAGTGCTTTATTAGTTTTATTTGCTTCTATCATAAACTTGGTACCAATAAGATAACATCAAAGTGAGCACTTGGAAAACAATTCTTGTTAAAGTACAGAGGCAATCTGGTTCAAAACCAAAATATTATCGGCTTCCACTGAAGTACCTGAGAATATCAAAATAGTGAAAAGTTATTTAATAACACGACTAAAAGTGAAAATGTTTCATTGAGTTTATCGTTCTTTGTGTTTGATTAGTCTTTAAATGCTGCTACGCTCAGTGCATACATTTAAACATTCCCTGAAGAGCTGAAGCTTCTCCTCATGCATTTAGTCCCTTGAACTAACTCGCTGCAGTAAGAGGAGCCTCATTCACGAGCCATTCGGCCAGCGAGGGCCTTCATTTCTACAAGTACGGCTTTGCCTCCCTTTCCTCAGACTGAACTTCGCAGGACTCTCTTCACATGGTGAGGAATGGAAGAGAACATGACTTCATCTTTTTCTCCCTGTGTTCCAGTAAACTGGGTGGTACTATAAGTTACTAGAGCCAAGTTTCAGTCTGCATTTTGATTCCTCACAAAGTAAAATACTTGGATTTTAGTTGGGATACAGTGAATTAGAAAGTGAATGTTTAGAAATTTAGAGGCTTAAAATGGTTATTGGGATTATCATATTTAGAGCTTATTTTTATTTCAAAGAGAAAAAATAACAATAAAGACAAAAGCAAAATGATACACACAAAAAATAAAAACAATACAGGATTTCAAAACCAGAAGGTAGGAATTAACAGTGGTTATTATAGTACATATTGTTATCTTCAACGTAGTTGCTCAGATTACCAGACGTAAGAATGCAAGAAACGATGAAAGAGAATAAAACGTAGTGAAAAACCCCACTAGAAACAATACAGAGGGCGGGGGTACAGCTCAGCAGCATAACAGCTTGCCTGGCAAGCCTGAAGTCATGAGTTCAATTCACGGTACCAAAAAAAAAAAAAAAAAAGAAACAATACAGAGCCTCACTAAACAAGATGATACGAATTCAACAATGGTTGCTATATTGCATATCGTTGTCTTCAAATTAGTCGTTCAGATAACCAGTGTAAGCATGCAAAATTGTCTTTTTGAGACAGGGTCTCATTTAAGCGTGAAAAATTGGTCAAGAAAAAAAATTAAAGCATTAATTATTCCTCTCAATAAACCAATAGAAATTATTGAACCCAATTTTACTTCTTGATTTATTTTGCTTATACCCCTTTGTCAGGATGATTTCTAAGATTTAGGCAATCTTATCTATTAATACATCACATGTAGTGGATGAAACAGGTTATGTAGCCACAGTCTGGCCACCTTAATCCAGCTGTGTACTGGTGAGTTTCATGTATGTATGTGTGAGAAAGGATGCAGAGTGTATGTGCCTTGAAATATTGCCACAGTTATCACCACTCAGGTTATACAAACCTCCCTTTCTGTTATTTCCCATACAATGGCATATCCATATAGAAGGGATAACTAGCTCATACTGTATATTATTCAAAAGTACTCTTTGAAGCAAAGAGTAACATACTCACTATTACTTAGTAAAGTCAAACTTTTGGAGATGTATTTTAGTGATTCAAAAAAGTGCTTTAAGGAGAGCTGGCAGCAGAGGAAAATTTATTCTTTCCAGTTAGGAAAACGAACCCAGTCATAAAACCTAGACAGACAAAACAAAGACCTAAATGAAAACGCTATACATAAGTGGATGTTTTCCTACAGACTAACTGAATGCTCTAGCCAGTCTCTAAATGTTTATTAGGATGGATTACATATACAGAAGTTATTTGGAGGACTCCAGTTCTCTCTAATCATGGCACTGTGCTCCTGCTTTCTTAGGAACAGCTATAAATTCAAGAAGAGGTGGGAAACCGGCAGACTGCCAAACAAATTCAACCCACAGACATATGTTGTTGGGCCTGAACAATGTTTTGGAATGTTTTGAATCAATTTCCAATTGAAAAATGAGGGCTGTTACTTACAAAGAAAGAAAGAAAGATGTGTCTATTTATGTAGACACTGCTACATAAATCATCAGATGGCAAACTGGCCCAGGGATGCCTCGTAATCAGCTGGCAGAGGGCAGCACCTCCATCCTCTGCACAGAACAAATTTGCCCTGATCTCCAGATCTCTCCTGCCCAACTCTCTTTCACAGATGCTCAGACTTATCTGGAAGCATTTGTGACTGTGACCTCTGACCTCAGTCACCTCTAGGACCATCATTCTTCTGATGTGTGGATTGAAGGAAGTTTGTTGTACATATTAGGAAAACATAGTTTTCAATATTTTACTTTTTTACTCATTCAAGCTGGTTAGACTGGAAATGAAGAGCAGAACCAAAAGACTCTTTGTACTTCTTTACTAAGAAGTTAAGCGGACCTCTTTATTTCACTTATTCTTCATTTCTTCTTGGAATTTTCTCAACATGTTGTCAGTTACAAACAGTGAAACACTGGGCTCTGCTCTTTGCTATTGTGAAGCAGATTCATCTTCCCACCCTGTCTTTGCTTTGACCTCTTTGCTGTTCTGGTTATATTTTGATAGATATTAAAGCCTGAGCTGTGTTGCTTTCTCTTCTGTCTTGAAGCTGTGTGTTTCTTTGGCTAAACTGACTGTGGGCTTTTACACTGAGATACTGTACTTGTCAGTGAGTTTGTCCATAATGTACTTCAAGCACTAAAGAAGTTGGTAACTGCCTAAAATCTCCTGTCTCTAATTCTCCCAGTTCCATAATGCATTTCCAAAAAGTGTGAAGATTTGCCACCATGCCTGCAGTGGTTACTTTTCCCAATCACTCACAAGTGCCTTTGGATTTCAGTGTTTGATCCCTCCCTCTCCACAGCTCTGGCCAGAGGAGAAACAATCATTCTATCACCTTGCTTCCATCAGTGCCCCAAGGGTAACTCTCCGAGTTTCTGCCGTGCTAACCAGCTTCCAGTTTTCCTATCAAGGTGCTTCCCCGCCTTGATAAAACCATCCACTTGCTAACCCACTTTTGTAGATCCATACTGGTAGGAGAGAGCTCACGGCCACGCTGCTGTACAATCTAGAGCCGCTCAGTGTTTGGATTCCCGACTCCCATGCTTCTGTTTCATTATGTACATGTCCTTATGCCAGTTGGTTTCAGACTTAGGACTACTACTGGTGCATTCACCCAATATTTAACTGGCTTCCCCAAAAGGACAGAGCAAAACAGTCTAATTAACTTAGGGAGCAGCCTGACACCCGATCTCCCAATTTGCTTGCTGAGTTTTCATTCTAGACACATTTTGCAAGGAACCCAGCACACTTGCCTTATGGACCATCTATACTACTACCTTCCCAAGTAAATAACAATTGAATTTAATAAGAAAGTGAGTAAAGACAAGTCTATGTTTTTCTTTCTGCCTGTATCTCTGATTTTTTTTTCATTCTTCATTGTAATTTCAGGCCCAAGAATCTTTGGCTGGTTACCTACCACTTCTGAAGTGTTCTGCGTGGCGAATATGAATTCTTCAAAATTAAAGGATATTTTTGGTAAAGGGACATTTTGAACTGCTTGAAGTAAAATTTCCATATCAACCAAAACTCGGTAAACAAACAAGAGTTAGCTGTTCTCTCTCCTCACACAAGTGTACTCCTACACATAGCCGTGTGGAGGAAATGAAACCAATAGCAAGAAATCGCTTTTGATGAGTTTCACAATCTGAGCATAATACTTAGTACCCTGGTCTGACTTTATAACATAGTGCAAAATTGTCACCATTTAAGACAGCCTGATAAAACAGTTACTCTGATTGTTTCATCACCAAGTCATTTAAACTTTTCAAATTAACTGTTTAGTGCCCCACACTATGCAAAGTTTTGATATACTTTAATTTTTGTTTTCTTGTGGGGAACCCCACACACACACTGTACAGAAGAGGAAACATACATATAATTTATACATCTAGTAAGTGGTGGGACCCAGGATTGAACTTTGTCTTTTCTGACTTCTTAACCTATTCTTTTAGCACCTTCTACCATTACCTAGTAGACAACAGGTCTAGACTAGAATTTGAGAAAAATGTGCTCTCATTCTTGTACATCAAATGTATCCTTGTCATATATCCTTACACAGTTTAATCTCCCCCAGCTTCACTATATTCTTGTATTAAATCTATGAAACATTTATACCAAGCTTGATTTGATTTGTGCGTGTTATATACAAGTATAGAAATATCAAATATTATACACTAGTATGTACAATTAATACATATTAATAAAAATTTTTAAAATTCTTGTTTTTCCTCACTGACTTAAAGCAATGATCTAATAAAACGAAACCATAAATTCTGAATAGATTATAAACTGATGATAGACATTCTTACTTGTACTAATTTGCCTGTGACTATCACCCTGAAGACATAAAACACGTCCATGATGGGCAAGATAAAGGAAAAAAGAAATAGCGCTAAAGAAAGTAAGAAGAACATTAGTTTATGTTTGCAATACAGAGTAATGGTGTTTGTTTTTGAGATTGGTACTTGTACAAAACATCATTCTCAATGCCGTTATCTTCATTTCCCCTGACTTCCATCTGCATCTCCAAGAGTCTGCCTGCTAGTTTCCTATCTTTTCTTCAGCTTGACTCACAGCATTACTATGACAATGAAAGAAAACAAAAAGAAGAGAACGGATGCGGGTAGAACATGAGAATTAATTGCATGAATGCAATAAGAAAGGTGCAAGGCTCCATGGAGACTCTAAGATTACTTGTTCAGATGATTTCAAATGGACAAAATCAACCAAAATTAGAAGAATGTGGAGGATTTCATGCGGGAGATTATGGGTTTAACTTCTGATATGTCCAGTTTGAATCACAGATGGAATATCATGACAGTATTCTCAAGTGACAATTGAAAATAAGGAAAAAATCAAAGTTGAAAGTAGAACGTTAAGGATCATACTTCAGGGATTCATTTTAAATCATGAGAGTAGATAAAATGTCAAAAAATGTATTAGAAGAAGATAAGATGCTCTAGAGCTGTGACATTCAAAGGAAATATGAGTCACATAAGTAATTGAGAAATTTCTGGTAGCTACACTTGATGGGTAAAATGTGATAGGTGAAATTAATTTTAAGAACATATTTATTTATTCCAATATGTAAAAATTTAGTCATTTTAGCATATAATTATGCAAAAATATTAATGAGATATTTTGCATTCTCTTTATTTGTACTAAGTCTTCTAAATCTGGTGTTTATTTTACACTCAACTTAGACTAGCAATATTTCAAGTGTTCAATAGCCATTTGTGTCTTGCAGTTACCATATGGCATAGTGCAGATTTAAGAAGAAATAATAAGAATTTAAGTCCTGAGGGAAAATACAGGGTCTAGAGGGGACAGAAAAAGAGAAACAGAAAGAGGTCTTTGTAGTATACCAGTCTAAGGCAAAGAGTGTTTTATCCTCAGATATTTAAAAACCTCTCTGTATAAGGTGACGTCTGTACAGATATAACAACAAATGTACTTTCTACAAATGGTATTGTTTTAAACATGAAACAAAAGGCAGCATTATTTTATCCTCTCAGACTTTCAAGCCTTGTGAATGACATTCAGTGTACCTAAGTGCTGACACTTCAGAAGCTTCGTAGCATGACATAATCAAAATACAATGGATTGTACGTCATCCACATCTGTCTACAAGTCACATCCCACTACCAAGATGCACTTTAAATTTGAGCATTAAGCTCAGTCTTAGCTTCCTTCTCTTTAAAATTTTACACAAATTCTGTTCGAACTAAATGTCATTAGGAGTATAAAACACATGGCTTCTAATATATATTGAAAAATCAAAATCAAAGCATAATCACATGTTAACAATTTATACTGATGAATGTCTCGTGCTCTTCTGAGGGTAAGTGAGTACTGTCTATTATTGCTTCTACCTCAAAAGATTTCTAGGTTTGGAGCCTGCCCTGGGCTAGTCAACATAGCCTTTGCCCTCGTACCTATTCCACTGTACTTCGATGGTTCTCCTAAAGCTGCCAATTATTAGATCTTTAAAAGTTTAATGGTAGGTTAGTTAAACCATAATGGTAAAAAAAGGAATACAAATTTCCCTTGACTTAGCTCCCGATTTCCTAAGCCTTCTACCTGTCACACTTCTTCAAAACAGATGGTCTGTTTTTGACTCTAGGCTTGGAATTATATCATTGAACACTAGAACAAAAAGTTATCTGAGGTTTTAGATAATGAATCTACATAAACATAAAATTATTCCGTTTAATATCATCATTTAATAACATAGCTTAAAATTTAAAAGCTTATAAAATTTTTTATGTTTTCCATCAGTTACGGGCATATGATTTCAAGTGGTGGGTTATTTCTTCTGATTTTCAGAAATCATGATAGTATACAAGTATAATGTATCACAACCAACATTTTGTCACTGCCATATTACTAAAAATATGTGAAATATATGTAGTGTCACTTTTTTGAAATATATTTATGGATTTTCTTTTCCTAAATTGTCCTATTTTCTAGATATAGGAAAAGTTACAAATCTCCAGTTAGGTTTGCCTTCTTCTACAAGCCATGTTCAATCAATGTTTATAACACTTATTCTTTACATAAATAACCACAGGCTGTGTATTATATGCTTATCATTGTTCTGGGTTCTAAGTACTTGGGAGTAAAAAGACAAACATGGGTCAATATTTTCATAGACCACGTATTCTAAGGGGAAAATTGTCACTGAATGTTGTCATAAACAATGCTTTTACCATATCTAAAATGATATGAAGCAAAACAAAAGCAGAGGAAGGATTTAGAGCCTTGCAAATCATGAAAGGACTGCCTTGAATTTAAATTGAATTATAGCAAGGAATCATTTGAAAGTTTTAATAGGAGAGTTCTAGCATTTAAGTCTTAAAACAGTTGTTCTGTCAAATCCTTGGAGATTATTGTAGGAATTGTAGAAGCTAAGAGGAATGTTGAAAGACTTATGCACTAAAAATAATAAAAGTAGCAGAGGTGATTGAATTCAGAATACTTAGATGTATATTTATTCCTTGCTTGATGTTTAATTCATTCCTGCAGAGCTTAAACCTATTAACTAAAAAGTCCAAGATAGCCAATCAACATTTGATGAATGTAAAAATAAATGAATATAACTAAAAAAAATGTAATATCAACAATTTGAAGGAAAATAAATTGTATATAAGATGAAATATATAAAAGGTTTTTTCTTATTAATTTTCTCTTTTACTGTATTATTTCTTCACAAATATATTTAATGTTTGTGAGACTTATGGTTTTCTCACCCTCAAAATATACTACAGTGTAAAAAAATCATCTTTAGGGACTTAGCAAAAAAGTTGTCAAAGTTCCCAAGTCTTTAAACTTCTCGAGTTAATGCATACAGTTAAATCAACATTGTTCACCGTGCTTCATGTGATTTTCTTGAACATGAAACTAGAGAGTGAAATGATGATTTTTGGCTTTGTCTAAGGTTTATGATATCAAAGGCATCACACATTATTCTCTAAGTTTATTGAGGGAAATGGCATAATATCAACCAACAAAACAAAGAAAGAGTCTGAGAAAGGAACATAAAACTCAAAATGGTATTGTTGAGGAAAGTTAACTGCATAATAAAAGCTAAGTCTACTGCGCTGGTTCTACTTGTTGCTTATGAATTTGATGGAGTTTGGAGGTAGAGAGAGATAAAAAGTGGAATAGAGCATAATCTTTGGGATATTTTTCTAGAATGATACTTGAATGGTGATGACGTTAAGTGGGGTAGATTTTAAAACAAGGATGCAGCGGGCTGGGGTAAAGGCTGGTGGGTGATGGTTCAGTAATTTGTTTTGAATAGACCCACTTTGACTTTTCGAAGACTTTCAAACAGAGATGATGAGTAACCAATTGCATTTGAGATTTGTACTGAGAAAACAGGTTGGTTTTGAGATCTAATTTACATAGAGGTAGTATTTGAAGTCATGGAGTGAAAATAGAATGACTAGAAATAAATTTAGAAGAAAGACCTAAGACTAGAAGAGCAGGTCTCCCAAGATTGAGCTCAGGGTGATTCAGCATTTAGAGAGAAGAATCAGGAGAAAAAGTTAGTGAAAGAGTCAGAGCAAGGTCATCCAGTGAGTTTGAGGGAAACCAGACAAATGAAATATTCTAAAATAAAGTGAAAAGATGGCTTCAAGAGGAAAGGAGCATTCAGTAGCATAAAAGACACAGACGGGGTGACATGAAGGTTCATTAAAGTCACCTATAGGACTCAATCGTATGTGATAGACCATCTCTGTTGAATTGAATTTATATGCGCAGACACATTTCAATTACTTTACATGTGGGTTTGCTAGCTATTTAAAAATGTTTGCCTCAATAATTTTCAGCACTACTTAGTATACTTTTGTTGACATTCAGACGTATTTATGAAACTGAGTTGAACTACAAGAAAAAACAACCATTTTAAAATCCACAATTGCACTGTATGATATTGACAAGGCCAGTTTTCTAAAATAAAATATTGAGTGAAGTTTTTTCCATCCAAGAAATTCTGTCATCAGATGAACTTTGCAACTATTTCAGTAAAGATGGAAGCCAGGAAGCATGAATTCCCTCCACGTTCTTTCCTAATCTGAATATATATGTATCTTCAGTTCATCTATATTCACCCTCATTAGAGTGTCCTTCATGCTGCCGAAGGTTATTTATCTACTTGAGTTACTGATTACACCCCTCTGTGTTAGTCTCCTTTGAGTCCTTCACAGTTTCTGGGTATATTTTTAGAATTTGCATTCCTTTTTCTCCTTCCTTGAACATTCACATTACATCCCTTTGGGAGTACTTGCACATTTCAATATTTATAAAATGCATATTTCACATACACTATCCCTGATTCCTCACTTCCTTTCAGATCTCACTCCAAGACTTGGAGTTCATCAATGCTTTGGGTCCTTCATCATGTAGTCAACCAAGTATCCATTCTCTTACAAGGAAAACAAAGTAAATTACAACCTTTGGGAAACAGGATAAATCTCACTCCTAATGGCTGAGATATCTAGTAAAAATTTTATACTGAGATACAATTTTCTACAAATTGATGAAAGAATTGTTTGGAAACATAGTCTGTTTTAAAACCTGTGGTCTCTCTACCAGTACTCACATGAAATACTAGTGAAAATTTAAAAAGCAGTGAGGCAAAATCTATCAACATTTTATGCCTTATAATACATTCATGTGTATATTTCAGATGTGCACAGTTACACACATACATGAAGATGTTATATTAGCACAAATTTGAAAATGTGCATAATTATGACTCAATAAAAATCAATTAAATTATGTACAATACATCTATATAGTGGAATATTATACAATTGTGTAAAAGCACTAAGTATTTTCTTAGTTTTGTTGTGAAAACACTTCAAAGATATATTTCTAAAAGAAAAAGCAAAATATAGGATATATAATTATGCAACTTTTAATACATTAGAGGAGGATATATAAAGACATATCTGAGAGTATATATTTATATGTATAGGCTTTTCTCATAAAGAGAGTTTGAAACATTAAAAATGAAATGTGGTTACCTGTTTCATCAAGAAGAGAATGAATAAGGCAATGAGAAATAAAATATTAGACCTTATCTGAAAGCTTCTATATGTAGGTTTCATTTTTATTGTTAACCATCTCATTATATCATGTATTCTCAAATTAAGGCCTAGCAAGATTTCTATGAAAAGTCAAAGACCATTAGAACTTTAGCATGGATAAGATTCTCATGTAGCTGGGCAGGTAAGTTATTTTCTATCTTTATGAGAATATCCCTTCATTGAGCGCAACCTAACCTGAAGAGCGAGTCACCTAATGGTTTAGGCAAGTTGGAGAAGCAGGTAAAACCTGATACAAGACACCCACCAAATGTGACAGTGTTAATCCACAATTAGGAATATCACCTGCCGAAAGCACTGTGGTTTCCTACAAACCTGAACCATAACGTGCTAGAAAATCCTTTCTATGGCCTCCTGTTTTTCTGGACTTACATCCCATTACTGTACTTCATTCCAATAAAACAAACAATTCATTTTTCCTTTGAAATTATCTGATCTATCATTTTTCTGTGTATAAATTCTCATCCTGTCCTTTGAAATAGATTTCTCTGAAAACTGCCACAAGAAAATCCCCCTCAGAAAAACTTCTTTGCATGACCTGAGACGGTATAAAATAGCTGACGCAAGACACAAAATTCTCTGGCTTATAGCCCAGGATAAAACAAGACTACAAAAGAGTGAGATAAAATTCTCAACCTTAAGACTATTCTTTGTGTCTTTTTATGTTATTTAGCACATTTTATTTATAAACTGATATAACTATAATGCTATAAATAGTTTTTGAAACATTAATGTAATTTTACACTACATTATAAAATTTTAGAAGACAAACATTTTAAAAGGCTTTCATATGTTGAGCACCTATTAAAATATTTTTAAATTCAGTTCAGTAGGAACTCGTTTCCCTCAAGGTATACCGTGTTTCTATTTGCCTAGAGAGTTTCATGAAGTTCAGAAGCAGAACTTTTAAATGTAACCAAATGTGGCTTGATAGTAGAAGTTTGTGGGTTTACCCATAAGAGATGCAGTCATCACTCTGTTTCAAGGGAAATCACTATAATTTTTTAAAGTTTTATTACTACACGTTTTCTGTACACAGTGATTTATTTTCTGTGTCAGGGGAACCTCCAGTCTCAGTTAAAAGGCAATGGGCTGAGGTGTGTGTTTGAGATGCAGGCCTCTCTACTTGGAGAGTCTGTGTCCGTAATCACTAGTTGACCTGCTCAAGCATGTGAGCAAACTTAAGGGTGAGGCTGTGCTGTGGTGGCCGGGTAGGGCATTATTTTACCACAGAGTTTGCTGGAACAATCAGACATAAGCTTGAAGGTTTTTGGTCACTTAGTGGAAGCTTCTGCTGAAGACTGTTTACAGCATGGTGAATGTAAGAGCTTAGAAAGGAAAGGAAATGCTTCCCAATCTCAAAAATTCAGTGTGAACTTCTAGATCCCCTCAGACCTGAGCTTGCTGTCCTTGGACTTCCCACCAATCAAGGAATATTGCTGTGGCCTCGGCTAAATTTAACTCATCTATATCAATTTTATTTCTACTAGCATCTAGATTAAAACACAAATGCATTTCCAAGTCTAGTCATTTAACATTTTACAATATAAAACTATGTTTCTAGTATTTAAAGAGGTAAATTCATAGTATAAATGGCTTTTACAATTCATCTATAAGAGTATTGATTAAGTATTTTCTAAGTGTATAGAAATATCAAAACTGTCTGAAAACACAACACAATTACTTTTTGCCTGCAGCAAACTTTTTTGTCTGTATTTCTTCAGGAATATTTTGGATAAACGGATACGTCTGTATGATGGACCCCTCATATGAGGCACTTTCAGAAATTCTGTGTTTAAGTAGTGTAGGTAGAACCGATGCTTAGGACAATCTAACCTGGCACATTTCTCCTCCACTCTTATCCGTGGAATCAGTATCTTCCTGTGTACCTGGAATCCTCCATCTTCAGTTGATCATTTGGGTCCCACCCATTGAGAAAACTTACTGAGATTATACAGGGCAGAAAGGGAAAGCCTGGAAGGGAAGTTCAAAGTCTGTGGCTCTCTTATGAGTGTGGACTGCCTGCACTAGGAACCCTATGTTCCTGGAATTGGAGAAACACACTTTAAATACAATATTATGGAATAGAAGCAGCAAGCTGAGGTCTATCTTTGGAGATTCCAAAGCTGTGGGGTTCTAAATCTGGGGCAGAGGAGCTTTCTCGAGAACAAAGCATTTAAAAGAAGCAAAAGGAGGAATTATAGAATGTTCTTTTTTTCCTTTCTGAATTTTGCTAAATTATAACCCCAACTAGAAGAGTGTCATATTGTCTTAACAAGTCAGCTTTGAAATGACTTTCCAAATGAGATCGTCTCTGTGGTTTTGTTTCACCATAACTTGGTTCCCATATATCCACTACAAATGTATAAAGATGTAATAATCTATAGAGTCTCCTTTGCACCTGACGATCTTAAGATTTGTTCAGAATATTCAAGAGTTATGAACCACTGATAAAAACTCTTCTAGGCATATGGTAATCTACCTCTGATCTTCATTACTTGCTTTTTCTAAATTCATTCCAAGTTCTGTTTTAATTCACATTTAATTTCACACATACTCCTTAACTATTTATATTTTAACACTTGACATGAGAAACACTCATGTTTTTTTTACAAAGGATTTGTTGTCAAAAAACTTTGAGGACTTTTCTCCACTGCTTGATGTTCAACTGGACATTCATTATTGCTAATATGTAAGTATGACATATGTTTATTCATGTGCTGCTCTTTTATAATAGAATGAAATGAAATAAAATAGTAACATATCAAACCAAACAATCTAAATTATACAGCTTCTATATATGCAGAGGTTTTGAACCACAATATTGGAGACATATTTAAATAGTGCTTTCCATTGTGAAGAAATGGGACAAATTGAAATTCTAATCAGAATATCAAAGCAAAACATATTACTAGTGTCTTCACTTGAACAATAGTAGAGTGTAGAATCTATGCTCTAACAATAAGGAGTGTTGAACACCACATCCTAATCTCTATTTTTTCATAATCATTTTAATAGTCAACAAGTAACTACCTATACTACTGACAACTGAAAAGATCTTAAAGTAGAATGTGCTAGTATGCCTGATAATTTCCTACTGAATTGATCATGTCAAAAAACCACTTATATGTGTCTTTCAGTAGAAGACAATAAAAGGAATCCTTGTGGCCACTTATCAACCCTGTAACCATTTTTAATAACACAAGTCTGGTGCTGTGGAAGTCATCATTTATCCCCTCCAACAGTACAATAAAAATAATATTAGGGATGGGTGGATCATATCTTGGCGTTTTATTAAAGTTCTTTCAAAAATCTACAGTCAGATTTATTTTAGGCATTTGTCTTGAGATTTGCAATGTTTTTATGTTTTCTGCATGGATACTACAGCACTCAATCATTCTATTAAAGCAAAAAGTCAGTAGAAGATAACAGTTTTTGTCAATGCAAGATTAACACATCTTTTTCATGTGTAAAGGTAACTACTTTGGAAAATCTGAAAGAAAGAGCGTCACATAAGTACCTTACATAACAAAAGTATGTCTCTAATGTGCACTAAACTTCAGTGAAGCCAGCGGTAACCACCTTTAACGCATAAATTTTTGTTTATGTATTAGAAAATGCCCTCATTTTACCCTGTGTCTCAAATAAAACTTAGAAAACAAACTCACTTGTCATAATAAGGACTAACCTCTTACATTTTAGAAAATACAATGTTTAAAATGGATATTTTTTACAGTGAAATTCACAATGTTATTACTTATTTTTCTGAAATACCTTTACCTCACATAATCTGGAACTTGAATAATGCTTATTTTTTATTAAAAAATAGTCAACTAAAGTTACTTAGCCCCACAGTTTTTGAGGTAGTTATTTTTAAAAGCACTTACAAACTAAAACTATACTTTATTCTGTCTTTAACATTTATTCTAGAAGCCTAGCAGCTGATAAAAATATTTTAGCAAAGGACCTTGGAATTTGGCAGTAGCAAATATGTAAATAATATGCTTTTCTATAACAAAGGAAACAAACTGATGTTTTGATCACAGGTAAAAGCATCATATTTTGTACAAATGTTTGTATATTCACACCAAGACATAGGAGACTCTGCCAAATGTCTGCAAGATTAAATTTCATGTACAAATAAAGTTAAAACTGACTTACCTGCTTTCAGTGATGACTTGCTATTGAAACCGCCATCAACGTGTTGAACAAAAACGGAAAATAGTACTGTCACATGTTGTAAGACCAGGCCTGCGCTGACTGCTGCTTAATTTCAGTACTAGAGAAAAAAAAAAAAGTCAGGGCTGGGGGTGGGGTGAGGACAAAACTTTTAAATAAAACCACTTCCTGGGTAGATACAGTTAGCCACACATGTCTTATCCTTGCCCCATATGAAGAAGTTGCCCCCAGAGAGTCAACAATGTTATTGTTCTATGTGATGATCAACTTTCAAGTATCCCACATTTATGTAAATTTCATCCAATTTAATTTAATGGGGAAATGTGTGGTCAAAAAGGTTGCAGAAGGAGGAGCAGGTTGCTAAGCACTGAGACTTCCCCTTTCCCCGCCTTCGAGCAAGGGCTCACAGAGGAAGCCTGTTCTGTCCCTGGTAGGTTTGAGCGTTTTCACATGCCGTCAGGAGGCTCTGCATGGGATCCCTGGAAGCTCAGAAGCCACCTCCCGTTCACAGAGCGTGTCTTTCTGTTCCACTCCTGCATGGACCCACAACAAGCTGCTTCAGTTTGCAAGTCCATGGGCTTTGCACAGGGTGCAGCAAACATAAGCCAGATCTCTGCTGCCCCCCTGGTGTCACTGGAGAAGGAGCTGGTGGGGCACAGACTGTGGCCGCTGCTCCGACTGTGGTTCCTACAATAGTGTGTTCTCTAGCAGTTTTCTAAGCAGTTCTGAACTGTGCTGGAGCACTGTTGGTCTAGCTCAATGACTGTTTGTGTGGTCTGACTTGAGAAGAAAACATACAAAGAAAGATCCAAAAGTTTATCATTCTGGCAGACTTTTGTGTACCCACCCATCTCAGTCTTCAATCCCAGACATAGTTTTAAAATGTCTGGGCATTAGCTATGGGACATGCATCTTTACTGAGCCATGGGTTTCAAGCAATAAGTCTCTGGATTCCAGGCTTGGCTGGTTTTGTGAGACGTGTAGGATATTCATAAAAGGAAAAGTTTCCCTTCCAAAGAAATACAGAAGAAAGATGAATTGCAATCTCTTTTCATACAAACTAATCGGCCTAGAAATCTATATAATATGGCACAGTTTAACAGAATATTTGGCATATAAAAAGACAAATTTTGAGTGTGTACTTGGTCTGTGTGGCCCAAGTTAAGGCTTATATGTCCCTGCCAATTAATCTAAGTGGATATTCCTTTAAAGGTGTATTTTAGATTGATTATTTTATTCACTGATAATTGTCATTCTAGGATAGATCTTCTTAGCTGTCCAGACACCCAGAGTTCTCTCACTGATCATTTCTTCTTAACTCTCAGGGAAAGGTAGAAAAAAATATGATGGGAAGTGCAAAGAGACCAAGGCTTAAGGGTCCACTCTGGCCCTGCTACTACTTAACCTCAGCCAAATTACATACGTTTTTGAAATTCAGTGTATCCATAAAATGGGACATTAAAATTTAAAATAAAATATTTCTCTGAGAATAACATTAATGTAAATATTTTGAATGGCAGGAAGAATTGCTGATATTTGCACTAACACGAACAGGAAAATAAGAGAAAACGTCAAAAAAAATTCAGTGATTCTTAACAATTTAAGCTTTTGTAAATTCCAGGTAGACTCAGAAATGTGGGACAAGGAATATAAATTAGGCCTTTCTTTTTGATTGGGTCCAAATAGATATTTAAGCGGAGATAAAAATACATTTTGTTGGCGTAGGGTGCGTAATGAGCCCTGTAGATGATGACATGCCTGGGCTGGGTCTGTAAAACGTGACACACTTACCTTGATGAAGGCTTCAGGTTGGTGCTTTGACCTCTATGGCTGGATATTCACTCTTCACAGAGCCCAGTGTTCACTGAATGCTTGTTTTAAGTCAAACACTCTACCAACCATTTTATGTTCACTCTGTCTTTTAATGTTCATAAAATTGTGAGCTAGCCCATATTACACTTCTTTTAGACATTGAGAACCTGAGGTTAATGTCCAAATTCAAAGACCCAATCCAGAAATGGGCATCTGAGATGAATACACACTTTTCAGATAAAGAAATACGAATGGCAAATAAATACATGAGAAAATGTTCCACATCCTTAGTCATTTGAGAAATGCAAATAAAAACAACATTGAGATTTCATCTCACCCCAGTAGGACTGGCCAGTATGAAAAAGTCATCCAATAACAGATGCTGGCGAGGCTGTGGAGAAGTAGGGACTCTATTACACTGCTGGTGGGAATGCAGACTGGTGCAACCACTGTGGAGAGCCGTTTGCAGATTTCTCAGCAAACTAGGTCTAGAGGTTCCATTCAAACCAGCTATTCCCCTTCTGCGTATTTTCCCAGAAGATCTGAAAACATCATATCACTCTGATATATGTGCACCCATGTTTATAGCAGTGCAATTTGTAATAGCTAAAATGTGGAAGCAACCCAAGTGTCCATCCACAGAAGACTGGATTAAAAAATTGTGGCATTTCTATATAATGGAATATTATTCAGCTATAAAGAAAGACAGTTTTGGGGACTTTGTAGGCAAGTGGTCAAAACTGGCATCCATACTCATAAGTGAAATAAATCAGCGGTACATGTGCAGGCAGCGTATTGTATTACTGGTGTAAGAACCCGAGCGTAGGAATATAAACTAAGAGACATGAAGGAAATCTGTTCAAAAACAAAGAACAGATGGGACGAAGGAAAGGAGAAAAGAAAGAGACAAAAATGTATGTATGTATATATGAATATGCATATATGCAGGAGGGCTAACATGGTTCTACTATTATATTATATCACTTAATGCTAAGCAATAATCGATGACGGGTTATTTGATCAATCTTGTATGTCTGTATGTGTTATCCTGAACACACACTTTGAAGATATCAATATGCAAAGCAGCAACTATTGGTGGTTTTTTATTTTTTTTTTTTGTCTTTGGTTTTTTGTTTTTTGTGTTTTTCTGTTGTTGAGAGGATTAATTGTCTGACCAATTTTGCATGTCTGTATCTGTGTTCATGTATATACACTTCGAAGATATCAATAGGTAAAGCAACAGCCACTGTTGAGTCCATGTCACCTTGTCTGTAGATCAGTTTTGATTGTACTATTTTTTATGCTAATTTGTGTCTGTTTGTTAATATGTTTTTGTGCTTTTATTTAAAAAAAAAAAAAAGAAACTGAGGTTAATTTGTTACCCACATTAGTAAAGAGTAGAATCAGAAGTCAAACCCTAAGTCTCTGGGCTCAAAGACTTTATTCTACGTTACTGTGCTGTCTCCTAAACACTTGCTCTGCGATGCAATTCTAAACGCATGATGCCAGCATTCCCTTCCACCTCTTTATCGATGGAAATGGTGCATTTGGCAGATAGAAGTCATTCATGCCAATTGTACTTCCATCGGGTCATAAAAACATTTTCTAAATGTTAAATCTACGTCAAAGAAATTAAAAGTAGGTTGGGATAAACAAAAATGTACTGTGTTCATAGATAGAAGAGAGTGGATACACGTAAATCACCCCACAATAATCTAAAGATCTGTTCAATAAAATCTTAATTATCATTACAACTGGATATTTGAAGAATAAAGTGTCATTCAGAATTTCTTTAAGAGGACCAATAACCAAGAATACTAGGTTTATTCTGAAATAAAAGAACAAAATTCCTGACATGTCTGAGACATGCTGACAGAGTCAAACACTGCAGTGTGAAAAAGTATTTAATGTTGACCAGGGCACAGACTGCATTTATTTGATAATGTAATAACTGACAAAAAATGGCCCAGTAAAATAAATGTAATGGCACAAATTGTTGTGGGGCATAGTGCTGGCAAGACACACTAGGAGAGGAAGATGGATTTAGATCCCCACATTAGGTTACATGTGAGGGTGGACCCTCAGTGGCTTCACAACATCATTCGAGGGTAAAATCATGCTGCTGTACAAGACAGGAAGGAAAAATATTTTGTGAAATAGCTTTCAAAGTAGGACCTTCATATTATAAAGGAAAAGAGCAAAATTATAGGACTTTATACACTATTGAAAGATTGCTTTTTAAATTATAATGCTTTAGACAAAGATGTGGAACTGTAATTGTCCGCTAGCAAATACCTGTATCTATAGAGCATTTATACGAACCAATAGAAAAACAACAGGAAGATGAACTGCAGTGAGAAAGCAAATGAGTTGAAGAAATAATTTGTGAAAAGGAGTGGCCTGATATCCAACTGGTGGATGAAAAGATGGACAAACTCTATAGTAATCAGCATAAAACAAGGCAAATCAGCTCTCACTGAAAAGGTAAATATCTGGATAAGAATTTATGGCAAAGAAACTCTCATTCATTACTGTTATGATTGTAAATTTGAAGCCATTCTGAAAAGTAATCTGGCAAAAATTATAAAAATACAATTAGATGCATGCAGTATGTTCCAGCAACTCAGCTCTAACATAGATACAGAGTCCAGAAGAATTCTTTAATTCTATTTCATCATGACAAATGAACGGATGGATCTTGGCTTTTTACAGATTAAGTAATATTTATGTGTACTGTGTCTACGTTTAGGGAGAAAAACAGAAGTGCGTAG
Organism: Dinomys branickii; assembly: GCA_004027595.1. NCBI lineage: Eukaryota > Metazoa > Chordata > Mammalia > Rodentia > Dinomyidae > Dinomys > Dinomys branickii. The sequence continues at coordinate 30,686 of PVLD010000347.1, read as the reverse complement.
TTCCTCTGAGTAGATGTTTTGCGATGGATACTCAGGAGGATAGAAAAAGAGAGGAAAAACCAGCTGAGGCTCAGAGGGGAGACCATTCAGCAAACTATGCCAATCACCCACAGAGGAGATACTGGGAACTTGGACCAAACCGGAGGCAGCAGGAAAATTGGTGCAGTGGTCAAACCGTGGACATATTTTGACAGTTAACCTAACAAGATTTCCTCTTGAGCAGGAAAGGATAAGTCAAGTTCACCTGAGACTGAAACGCTTTTAGAGGAATTGGTTTCAGTGCAAACATAGGATTGTAGGTGGTACAGGCTTAGTCTGAGGTGCTTATTTGTCCTCTTAGTGGAGTAGAACAATGTACAGTCAAATAGGAAGGTCTGGAGGTCAGAGAGCGAAAGAGCTCTGCTGAAAGATGGCAGTTTGGAGGACATCATCGTTTGGCACTGCACGCTATGCTAAGTTTGAGACTGGAGGTAGTAGTCTGTAGAGAAAGATCATATTAAACAAGGAAAGGCCCAAGCACTGAAACTCAGAGCTGACCTGAACAGTTGATCAGAGAAAAATCAGCCATAGAGATGTAAAAGAGGCAGCCTGGAAGGAAGGAGAAAAAAATAGTGAATTCTGTATTCTGAAACCGAGACAAAAATATTTCTTAAGCATGAAATATTTATAAGTTGTCAAATATTGCTGGTATCTCAAATGAATAAACAAGAGTGTCCAAATGAACTTTAGCTATAGCAACATAGAAGTCACTTTGACATTGATAAAGAATGTTTTATAAGTTATGAGTGAGAAAAATCTTAATCAGTTGAAAACAGCAGGTATAGATTTTGTATTATAAAGAGAATTTTAAAAACAACAAAATAAGAACAGACAAAAACAAAACAAAAAAATGATACAGAGTTTCAAAACAAAATGATAGGAATTAACAGTGGTGGTTGTATTATACATTGTTATCTTCAGCGAAGTTGTTCACATTATCAGATGGCAGAAAGCAAGACTGACAAAACCATTAAAGAGAACACAAAATAATAAAAAACAAATATGTGTTAAGGAGTTTTCCTTAACAGATAAGGATAGATCCAAGGAACATAATGTTGAGCCCTAAGGGAGAAATAGAACCACTGGCATTTCTTATTTTGTGACCATTAATCTTAATTTTCAGCTTCACTGGATTAAGAGACTCTCAGAAAAGAGATGGGGTCAGAAGGGCGCTAATACATTCAGTCAATTCATCCACTGATGTTCACCACTGAATGTGCTCGTAAAATGAGGGGCCCCGTTGGAGGAAGTGGGTCAGTGGTGTTGTGACCGGAGGGCACATTTTTCACCAGCGCACTTTCCTTTTCTTCTGCTTTCTGACCACCATAACCCAAGTGGCTTTGCTGTACCATACCCTTCTTCCAAGATATTCCTTCCTTGGAGCCAGAACATCAGGGACTGATACCTCTCCAATCGTGAGCCCAGTAACATCTCTGCCTTTGAACTGTAAATGTCAAGTGTTTTGAGCACCACTGCACATATTGACTTACACAGTTTAATTTATTTATTTTGTTTGGATTTGATCAGGAGACTATGTGTAATCCACTGGACAATGGTTCCACGAGGGAAAATTCATAATGCTAGGAAGTTGAAAGTTGTTCCCCTGAACTTGTACAGGGAACACATCAGCAACATTCATAATGGGCTGGGGAAATTTCCTGCAGAGCACAGAATAACCTGAGAAACCTATGTAGTTTCAAGTGCTGAAAATTAGAAGGACAGATGAGGCAAAGGATTATGAGAATGTAATTTCTTAGCAAAGAAAAGGATTGGGGAAAATCCTTGGGCTGAGATTAGCTACAAGAGAAAAAGAGAAATGTGACATATCTTGCAGACAAGCATTTTGCTATGGTAAGGACAAATAGCACGCAACTGGCCACACCATTGTTCATTCAAAAACTATACAAGCCCTTGCATTGCTTTTGACAGAGTATTAAGCTCAAGGGCTACAATCTCCTGAAGATTACTAACCACACCGGGTAGGTTGAGAAAGACAAGCATGAGAGAGACATATTAATACCTCACAACATCTATGAACACTGACATCTGTGGAGAAAGTAAAGCAAAGTCAACAGATACATGATCTAGAGGAAAGTTAAATACAAATCAGAGATATCATGCCTTGAGATGGAGCACAGGACAAGAAAGATTTGGATTGGTTTTGTTTTTTTCAGATGAGAGTATAATAGCTTGATTTGATGGTGATTTGAATAAAATTAAAGAAGGAAATTTGGTTGATGTAATACAGAAAAGGCGACTTGCTGGAACAAGGACTCTTACTAGGTAAAAGAAGAGATATTGGCTTTAATATCTAGACATTGTAATTCACTGCAACAAGAGATAAAAGAGAGAATACTGATTGGTAAGATGTTTCTGATTAGGTGACTTTTGACAAAAGACCTGAAAAAACTCAAGTGTATATCTGAAGAATTGTGGTCCAGACAGAGGAAAGAACAAACGCAAAACAAGAACATGCTTAACACTTTGAATGAAAACAAGGAAGTATGGGTCCTTCAAAACAAGGGGAGTGTATGTAGAACATTAGATGCCAGAGTAAAAGCATGGGTTTTAATGTATATAGCACAACTTACTGTGCTAGGTGAGAAGAACTAAAACAAAAATGTTCAGATTCTTTCTTCATGTTCACTACTATTAAAGATCTATATTTCTATCTTGGCATATTTCACTCATTTCACACATTTAGATTTTATAAAAAGAAACAGGGCTGTCATCTTTTTATACATTTCAATGTCCACAAGGAGCAGACTGCAGGAGTGGCTCCTGGGACAGCAGTATACTTCCACAGGCACAAGTCTCTGCTACCTGTATAGCCCTGGTCCCAGGAGCACAGGCCTCACCTCCTGGCCTGCAGTTCCATTTTGAGAGCCCAGCCACGTTACTCTCTAAAGAGAAAAGCAGAACAGGAAGCACAGTGTTTATGAAACTTTGAATTTCCTGTCATAGTCATAGTTCAAGCTTTAGTGGAAGGACTTCCTGTTCGACCAGCATTGCTTACTGAGCTGAGGGGGATCTGCTTCCACAGGAAAAAATCTAAAAATGAAAATTTACAAATAAAAACATTAGAAATCAGTTTGGAGATTCCTCAGCAAACTAGGTCTGGAGGACTCATTCAACCCAGCCATTCCCCTTCTGGGTATTTCCCCAGAAGATCTGAAAACATCATATCACAGAGATATATGTGCACCCATGTTCATAGCAACACAATTTGTAATTGCTAAATTGTGGAAGCAACCAAATGTCCATCCACTGAGGACTGGATAAAAAAAATTGTGGTACTTCTATGTAATGGAATATTACTCAGCTGCAAAGAAAGATAAACTCGAGGCTTTTACAGATAAATGGTCACAACTAGAGACCATACTTATAAGTGAAATAAATCAGACCTGCATGTGTAAGCAATGTATTGTCTCACTAGTGTAAGAACCTGAAAGAGTGAATAAAAATTAGGAGGTATGACAGACATGGTGAAATGAAAGGAACATGCTCAAAAGTAAAAAGGAACTGGGGTGAGTGAAAACAGAAAGGAAAGAAAGGGAAATTATGTCTGTATAAAGGGAAGCTATGTATGGATGGATACACGGGATAGCTAACATAATTGAACTACTGACTTCTATAGCTTCACTGAAAGGTACAGTTAATGATTATCTGATCAATCTTGAATGTCTCTGTTTGTTCTCCCAAGAAGCCACTTTGAAGATATCAATACATAATACAACCATTGTTAATTTCCTACTATTTTGTAACTCTGTATTGCGTGTATTGTTCTTGTGCAATTTTGTAAATGGATGTCTGTCTGTTAATGTTTTCCTTCTTTTACTTTTACAATAAATTTAAACAATGAACATTCAGAACAAAATTATAAAATAAATAAATAACTAAAAATATTAAACACATACCTAACCTGCCCAGAATACAATGTAAACTCATGGAGAAACAGGATTAAAAGAGAAATTTCTAGCCCAGCACTTAGACTTGCTACTGTGGCACATGGAAGGAATTGCACTCCAGGGTCACGGACATGCGTGTTCACTGAGGGGAAGAAGAGTTGGGAACAGGGTTGTCCCAAGTCATCAGTTAGACCTGGTTCCTGCCTGAAGGTAAGATCATAAAATGTTTATGACTAAAGCTAACAAAGAACTGAAATAGGTAAAAACAGTAAAGTTTATATATCCCTCGGGTTCTAGGTTCAAAACAACAAAGCTTCATAAGAAATTGAAAATGGATTCAAACTGATAATCTAAATTTATAAGTTCTTTTATATAGGAGGCCTCAAGGCTATGAATTCATGAAAAACTGCTTTAGAGAGTAAAGCTCCTCGTGGCCTTTGGAAGAAGAAAATGAAAAACTTCCGCACAGCAACCAAAAGGACATGGAAGTTCAACCCCTCCTCACTCCAGCATTCCCAAGAAAAGAGGCCTTCACAGCACAAATAGTGCTGGGCCTCCAGACGTTCTCAGCCATTTGCAAGTCAGCAAAAAGAGCATGACGAGTAGATTCCCCAGAATGAGAGATTATAGAAAATGTGAGTCTAGAAAAATCAAGATATTTGTTGAATAAATGATTAAAAATGAGACAAATGGTATGAAGAAAACCACAGCTCCATAAAAGTATTTTTATAAGCACCAATATTTTTAAAAACTAAGGAAAATTAACAATTCCAAAGATATATTAAACAGCAATCAATGATGGGTGAAGGGAGTACTAGCAAACACGAAGAAAGGCATAGGAACTGCATCCGGAATGTGACAAGTATCACCCAAAATGTAAGTTCTCAAAGAATGACAAAGGGACATCAGAGCAAAACACAGATCCCTGTTCTACACATGCTGTCCATGCTCGTTATCTTTTTCTTTTAGTGTAGCCAAGTGAACAGCTGTGAAACGCTATCTCATTAATGTCTTTTTTTTTGCAGTACAGGGGATTGAACCCAGATCTTACTGAGCTACATCTCCAGCTCTTCCATCTCTTTTAGTATTTATTTTGGGACATTCTTGCTAACTTGTCCAGGCTGGGCTTGAACTTCCAATCTTCTGGCCCCCAGAATGCTGGTATTGTAGGTGTGTGCTACCACGTGTGGCCTCATTAATATTATTACATTTCCCTGATGATTAGAGGTGATGGGCACCTAACCTTCTGTATGTTCTCTTTGGAGACATGTTTATTCAGGTCTAAGATTTAGTTAGATCGTTTTGTTTTTTTTTAACTATTGAGTTGTTTGGTTTCCTTATGTGGTTTCAGTGTTAATTTCTTAAGTCTGGGGCATCCCTGGTAAATACGTTCTTCCATTTCATAGATTATCTCTACACTTTCTGTTTCTTTACATTGCTATGAAGTTTTGTAGTTTAATTCGGTCCCATCTATTTCAGCCTTTGTTGCCTGTCTTTTAGAGTAATATCCTAAAAACTTTGCCAAAATCCATTATTGATGATTTCTTCTAGATATTTTAGATTGAGGTCATGTATTTAAGTCTTTAGTTCATTTTGTGCTGATATTTATATAGAGCATAAAATGAATATCTAATGTTTTCTCTAGGAGGAAGTTCAATTTTTCCAGCATCATTTATTGAAAAGACCATATTTTTCCAATTATATGTCCGGACATGTTTCTTAAAAATCAATGGACAAGAAACGTGAGGATGTATTTGCAGATTTTCTTCCATCAGTGCTTTGTAGTTTTAAATGTTCATGTTTTTCATCTCCTATACAAAATATATTTCTATGTATTCATTTTTGTAATTATAGCAAATGACATTTTCTTGATTTATTTGCAGATGGTTCATTGTTAGTATACATAAGGAATACTGTTTTTTTGTATTGTGGTTTTGTATCTTGAAACTTTTGACTTTCAAAGAGAAAACTTGACAGACTATCAAAAAACCCACTAGAGCTACTTGTGAGATTATAGGACCTGCAGAAACAATTTGAATTATTTGCATATTTGGATGGCTTTCATTTCTTTCTGTCACCCAAACTTTACTAGTTAGGACATCCAATACTATGTTGACTAAATTAGCAAAAATGGGCACCCTTTTGCCATTCCTAACATTAGAGAAAAAGCTTTAGACTTCACTGTTGAGCATGAAGCTTAGGAGCTTGTTTAGGATGTCCTTTATGGTGCAGATGTACATTCCTTTTGTACCAAATTTGTTGAGTGTTTATGATCATGAATGCATAATAAATTTTATTGAATCCCTTTGGGAATGAAGCACACAAAGGTTGGGTACTTTTCATACATAGAGCTTAGGTTCCTTCACAGTTCTAGGTTCTAAATCACCACTACTGAATTTTATCCTGAAACACAACATAAACATTTCTGTGTGTTAACTTCCATATAATGTTACCACTTGTTATGGTTGATACATTGTGTCAACTTGGGAAGTCTAGAGGTTTAGCTAAGTAATTCAGCAGTTGTCAACCTTGGGGTAAAAAGGACATGCCCTTACCCTTCTGGGATGTTGTTTATTATGTTAATTTGGGAAGTTCAGAAGGTTAACTATGTGACTCAGAAGGGAGTTGGGGTACTTATCTGTATTCATCCTGAACCTGTGGAAGAGGAGGGCATGGAGATTCTGTGAGTGCTACACGCCCCCTGGGTGGGGTTAAGCTGTTTACAATTTGGGAAAGGAAAGAGGCTGCTTTGCCACCATTCCTCCCTTTTGCTTATTGTTTTTGCTGTGCTCTGCTGCCATGAACTGTTGCTCTCTGCCATGTGCCACTCTGCCTCAGAACCAGCCATGTATGGACCGAAACCTCCACAAACTGTAAGCTAAATAATCCTTTCCTTCCTTCATTTTGGGTGTTGGGTATTTTGTCTCAGCAATGAGAGAAAAGTAACCAAGACACCACTGATATAAAGGAACAAGTGCTGAGGTTGAAGAGACTTGTTGTTCAGTAGAAGAAAAGGGAATAATTAGGACACAGAGAAAATACAAATAGCACCTAAATTGGCTAGACTTGCCCAGTAGCACAATGATGTGTTCTTCTCCTAAACAGTAACAACAACACAAATAAACAAAAATCAGGATCCTTTAAGGTCACTTTTAAAACATGTATAGCCTGAATACTTGCACATATTCCCTCAAAACTGTGTCTTTTTATGTTTTCATGGATCTTATACACTGGTGTGTCTTATAAATTCAACCAAGATATGCCCACCTGATTTCTTCAAAAATGAGTTAGTTAAGCAAAAGTTTTAAAAGGTCATGTGGAAGAAGGATTTGTGGCCATCACCTTTGGGTTTAGTGGCTTAGGAAGTAACAGTGTTGTGTGAATTGCCATTGACACTACTGTACTTTCTACGTCCTATTGACTGTATTGATTGCTGGTATCTCTAGCCATCTGTGAGTCAGAGGTACAGTCTTTATTGTGGAGTATCTCCCCAAGCTCTGTGTATAAAAGGGAGACCTGGTAGGTACAGTGTCTTAGGAACAGAGAGTCAAATTTTTATCATAGAGGTTAATAAAGATTGTGTCTCCCTTTGAAGGAAGGGTTGGTTAGGGGGATTTGTCTTTATACATAACAAGAATTTCAGTTTTCCTTGACTATGACATAGACTTCACTGTGTGAACATTGTCCCCTGAACACATACATCTCCACATTGCCTTCATGGGGTGTGTGGGTCAAAAGAAGCTGACAGGAACGTGAGTCCCTTGCTGCCGGCCTTTGGTATGGGTCCTCTTGTCTTCTGCCACCATCTGTGAAATTTTGGAAGAAGTACTTACTAACTTGAGAGTAAGGCAAAATCCCAGCCTCTTCGTAGTTTGCCATGTGTCTTATCTTTCCAGGCTTAACTTTCCCAGTTTGCAATTGTCATCACCTTAGGCACGGGGCTGTTCGTTCTTTCTTCCCTATTTCCAGTCCAAATCACTTTCTCTTTTTTTTACTCATTCTGACCACACCTTTTCTATGTGGTTAAAGAACCTAATGCAAAATTTAGGGCATGATCTATGCTTGTGTAATGAACAAAATTTCAAAGAAGTTGAAAGGCTCTAAAGGGCCTTTCTCCCTGAGTTTAATGTTGAATTTGAATTTGATGTGCGTGTTAGTTAATTCAGTGTTAAGTTTCAACTGTTAATTCCCCTCTTAAATTGTAGGATATAGAATTGATTATAGCAATTTTATGAACTATAGGTTTCAAGCATTTGCTGCACAATCTCCTCCTTTCTAGGGGATTTCTTGCTCTCTTTCTTTTGATGTGTAGGGCCATTTAAGTCCTCCATGCATTTCTGGAAAACTAAAACTCCAAATCTAAGCCTGTTGAACCTCTTGTCACACAAGTATTTGAAAGAATGATACTTAAGGGAAATAGAAAATGACACTTTTCCCCTCATCTTTTGAAGACGAAATGATCCACCCCCTTCAATTCTACCAAAAGAGATTCCCAGCTCATTCTCCTTAGCAAGAGCTTTAAAGTGTAAAAAACTCATCAAACATCTTTTCCTCTGAGACAATGTCATCAGAGTTCAAAGGATGTACACAGCTTTGCAAAACTGCTGTCTTGTTTCAGTGATAAGGCCTTGGCTTTCATTTTATGTTTGATTCTAAGAAAATCAAATCTGTTTTTATGTACACTATGACTATAAATCAGAAAATTAGGAAAAATAATCTATTTCTGCAGATAGCTTGGGGGAGTTCCAGTTTTTTTTTTAATCCTAAAATAACTCTTCAGCTAGGTTACATTTTCACTCTCTAAGCCATGTTTGATTATTTAAACTGAAAACATACATTTCTCTCTCCGTACAAAGAAAACCTTGCCTGGGGCTCTTGGGAAACAAAACTGTCTGGTTCCTATGGTGAGCTTTTAAAAGTACCTTTGTCGGCTAACTGAAGGACAATAGCTTGCTAATTTATTTTTCCCAAAATATGATCAAAATTCCTTCACTATTATTATTGGAACTTTAAAAACTATATCAAAATCTCAGAATTAGTGACTTAATGAATCAGAACTTGGGGTCATAAAGCATAGAACATAGTCATTCTTAAAAATACACTATGATGTACAATTATATCTCAGTATATCCTAATCAATTAAATAAAAAAACCTATAATGTCTGAGCCATAATGTATTTTTTCTTATACATTCAAAACGAATCTGTAGCTTTTAAACAGTAAACTACATACATCTCAAGCATACTCCGAAGATGCAGAATTAACAACCTCACACAGAATCAGTTACCATCATTTTGCTATGGATAGTGGGCACATTTCTTACAAAGTAAAGACATATAGTAGTTGTAACTAGTTTCCCAAGTTAATGTATATTTAGAGCTCAAGATATCAAGATAATTCAAAATGCACACATAAAAATATTTTCCAAAATAAAACAGTAGACATTTTATCTTAGATGAAAGATTTTATATATCTTTATTCTCAGATATCTTATTATGTAAATATTTAGAAAAATTATTCTGTGAATGTCCTAGTAGACACTTTTAAAATGGAGGAGTTTCAGTCAGCTTCCCAAGAAGAACATGACCAAAACCCTTTGGTACCTGGGGTGGGAGTGGCACAGAGCAAAGCGAAGACACCACAGAAGACAGACTGAGAGTTACTGTCACTCTCGGCACCTTCAATCTCGTTTATGGATTCAGAGTTCTGTTAAGAATCTAACAAATGCATTAAAAGAATATTTAAAAAGGTCATTGAAGTCTGAAAAATATGATGTTTAAGAATTTAGCAGAGTTATCAGTGAAGTCTTCTATTGTCATCTAGTTATTCTACTTTAATTAAGAGAGTATTATCAATTAACATAAGTTACAGATAAAAGTTTAAAGAAATCAAACTATTGTGTATTTTTAACCTTTAAGCTCAGTCTTAGTTACCATTAGTTAATTATACACATAGGATAGTTTTGTGACAGTTATAAAATTTATTTTTTTTCAATAAACTTTGAAAATCCGTGACACACTAGGTATCTTCTCCTTTGTGCGTTACGCTCGCCCCATCGGCTTAGTTTTTCCCTTTCTCCAAGTTTGGGATGTTCTTCCGCTCTGAAGGCCACTGCTCAGGCTATCCCCTCACCTCAGGAGTTCTTCATTCCACTCCCTCTCATCCGCTGCTCACTTTTTCCACAGCAACTTCCAACAGGGCCTCTCATGAAGCCCCTCCTCTCTGTTCACTGTCTTATCACACTATTAATTTCTATGGTATGAAGTTATTTCATGTATTCTTCTGTTTATTCATTTCAGTGTTTTTCTAAGAATAGAAGCCCTATTAGGTCAGGGATGTTTTGATACTGCTTACAATATACATCTCCAGTGCCCAGTTGAGTCTGGCGTAAAACAAGTGTTCAATAAATGACTCAATTAGCTTTACAATGCTAACTGAGATGCTTGTGAACCCAGTTTATAAATAATAAAGAAGCTCTGTAAACTATTGTCTAAGTTCATTTTAGTAAACATTTATTGAGTGTTGCTCTGAGGTAAACTGTAAGAGTACCTATATATTCTAGACAGGTAAAAAATGTGAATGCTATTCATTTCCTGTATTAGTAGACACTACACTATATTACAGATGTAAAAACCCAGATTATTGTGGGGCTGGGGATATAGCTCAGTGGAATAAGTGCTTGCCTAGCAAGCGCAGGGTCCTGAGTTCGATCCCCAGTACCGCAAAAAAAAAAAACAAAAAAAACCAGATTATCATGACTTAGAGAAATAAGCATTCATTTGTCTTATATGATAAGAATTCCTCTATGACATGCTGTCTGGCACTGATTCAGTGGCTTAAAATCGCAGGTGTCTAGGTAGCTATGGTTCCTCTTGCCCTTCTGCCTTCAGGATGGCTCATGGCTGAGCTTCTCACATAGTGAAAGGCAGAGGGGCAAAAGGCACTCTCCCAGGTGTGATGTTCTACATAAGGGTTTTTCTTTTATTCTTTGACCAGTACTGGCTAGGAAAATAATCTCTGTGTGTGTGTGTGTGTGTGTGTGTGTGTGTGTGTGTGTGTGTATGTTTGTATATATGCATGTATATATATGTGTGTATAGGTCAAGAATGATTGTACCCTTTTGGGTTGATTGACATGTTAACACCCATAAAGTTGGCATTCTCTTTCCTAGGACAAAGGAAAATCCATCAGATGTCATTGTTTTTTCTTTCTAAATATTTGCTGAAGGTAGTATTAAGCAAGTTATACTAATTATATACAACTAATTGCTATTCAGTTTTTATTTAACCAATAAAAAATATATGATATTTTTTAATTATGGAGAAGTTAAACCACAATTAATGAAAAAATAGTTGTGTCTAGTGTTTGTGCACATGCATATACGCACATATCCATACATTCCTATGTGTATACACAAATATATGCATATATGCATACACAAATATATATACATATACACACATGCATACGTATGTCTACACACAAACACACATATATGTACATACAATATGTACACATGTATTTATGCATACCTATCTACACACTATACACATTCACACATATATGTACACACAAATGTACACACATGAACTTATGCACACCTATATACAAACTATACACACATATATGTATAGACATATATATGTACATGCATGTATAAAACATATATATACACAAATATACATGCATGTATACACACATACAACTATACACTCCTTTTACACACATATATACACACAGATATACACATATATGTATACACACATACACATCTATACCCTCATGTATAAGACATATATACATGTATAAACACATACATGTATACACGTACACATGCATATGTATATGTGCACATACACATATGCACACATATATTCACACATATGTGAGCATGTGCATGTATACACATGTATACACACATGCATACACATTTATGCACATATTAACATGTCTGTATACACATATAAACACATGCATAAGCACATATATATGCACACATAAACACATGTATTCACATGCATATGCACATAGTGTACACATGTATACACATATATGTACAGGCATGTATACACATGTATGCACACAGGTATGTTTACATGCACATGCACTCATGTGCAGACGTGCACATACACACATTAAGGAGTCAGAGAGTGAGAGCTGTATTTGAACTGTAGTCCACTTTGAGCTTATCTTGTCATATGTGATCACTCTTCATGCTTAAGCCAAGGGTAGCCATCAAACATTTGTTACAAAATTTGTGTTAGATATCACTCTGGCATATGTATTGCAGATGTTTTCATTATTCTGCTTAATTAAGGAAATAGTCCTTGGAGCACTGATGTGGGGCCGTGCTGCATAGTAGGCAGAGGTTGCCAGCAGGGAAGATGTACCAAGTCCTTGAGAACACGGAGCTTCTTAGAGGCCACAGATACTCAGCTGCCCAAACTCACACATGCTCTCTCTCTTCACAGCCCTTTAGACAAATCTTCCTATATGGTTTTATTTATTAACTGGCATCTTCACATCCTCTCTCTGTTTCATTTATTTTTAAAGTAAAAGCAAATGGAATCCAAACCAGAAAAAGTACAGGTAAACACAGAAATACATTATTTAATGCAATACCAAGTGTTATACCATTATCTCGCCACGGGAAGTTCTGGAAGAAACTACCTGAAGAAGCCAGTTTGTTGTCAGTTTTATATGTGGTTTGGTGCCACCTTGTGGCACTTGTTTACATCAGTTTAATATGGATAGGAACCGGTGAGTTTTGGGGCTACTTGTGACTTTGTATAGGGTGGCAATGAATCCAAAAATCTCAACTGCACATGGCTGTACAGTTAGACAGAACCTTGGTTTGAGTCCCATCAGCCAAATATGGATATTTGGGAAGAAACGATACTGCAAATGGAAATCTCACAGTATCTCGTAAATCAGGGCTTGCTGTGCTTGCCCTTTCCTCTTCCAGGAAGAGAGCAGTTAGTTGACCACCCACAGTAAGGCTGGAGCATGCAGAGCCAGTACCATCCTTTGTATACCTGCCTCTGACTTCCTGAAAAATTTTCCTATATTTAAAACATAACTTAACAAGCAAAATATGAAAGGTGACAGGAGGCAGGGCGCTAGGGTTCATGGACATACAGAAGGGATCTGGGGAGGGAGACAGGGTGCAGAGCACAGAGAGGGGCGGGGGAAGTAAAAACTATTAAGATGTGATTTATATAAATAACAATTCTCCAAAACAAATGTAATCATTATGTATCTCAAACATATATTAATAATAAATAAATTACAATTTTCCAGTAGTTAACCTTCAATATGTGTCTTTCATATTGTCCAAAGGCAATGGACAGATATAAAAAGTAAGCACGAGAAGCTAAACATTTAAATAATGTTAAGGTATGGACTGGATGACTCATAGCAGGCACTTCTCATGAACAAAAAGCATAGCTTTACAGCATCCAGACCCGCTCCACCTGGCAGACATGCTCCATGGAGCGATCTAGGGCCAACACCTGCCCCCCTAAGATCTCTACTTAAATTGTTCTTCAAGTTAAGAAGACTTGGATCTGAACAGTCCCAGGATATTAGCAAATACAATCCTGAAGTTAACACTGAGAGATTTCAAGTTGTATGTTTTCCTGTTATATTTCTATATGTAATTTAAGTAAGTACTATAGCAGCATTAGTGTAATTTCTCATGTTCAGTAGCCCTTAGTTGTTTTAAACTGTGTAGATTTTGCTGACCAATGTAGCCACTGATTTGTTGCTATTTATTCATCTGCCAAGCTCCAAACTACAGATGAATATTTAAAATGGAAATTTGGTGCCTTCATTTATTTCAGAAGTAGGAGGTCATTTTAACCGCAAAGGGTTATTGTCAGTGACCATTTACACATTAATATGAGTGACTTTAGATTGCTTCTTCTCTAAAATGCAACTCTGACATGGTGCCCTTCACTGAGATGAGAGTAACATTTTAGGGAAGACCCCTCTGGCTCTCTGCCTGCCCTTCTCCTCCCCACACTAGGGAAGTCTATAGAAACAGGGATGTCTGAGCAGCTAGAGTCTGCATCTCTGTTCCCATAGACATCTACTGTCACTGAAGATTTGGGACCTGCCTACCAAAGAGCTCTGTGCCTCTGCAGAGTTAGTGATGTCTCTTCCCTGCATTCCTCCTCCTACAGCAGGTCACACAGCCAGGGTGCCCACCACTAAGCCTCAGGGTTGACTAAGAGAGAGAGCTGGGCTTTTAGTGGAGGGTGCATTCTGCATGTACCTGAAACAAGCACCACATGTATAACACCAAGGCCTGCTGCCAGCTGGAGCAGTACTCCGGCATTCTTCTCTCTTGGCTGTAGGCGTCACCATTTCCACAGGTCACAGACACTATGGAACAAAGGTGCTCTGGGATTCTCTTGTCAAGACAAAATCTTTCACTTTTGCGACTTTGAGGCTGCAAAGGGTGGAGTTCTGATGCTTATTCTCATGTCTTCAGACCATCTTTTTGTTGCCTTTTTCTGAAATACTCAGCTTTTTCTTTCTAGTCTTTTCAGGGACCGATTTCTCCTTTCTTTTATCTTTGCAGCCTGTGACTTTACGGCAGTTTTCTTTCTGGTCAAACTAACAACAGTTTGAATCACTCTGCTGGGTTCTTTGCTCTTGATTCTTAGTATAAATCTGACTAAAAGCCCCCAAGCAGTAGCCATGTCACTGCTTCAGCATTAGACTACCTTGAAATTTCTTCTGCCATATTAATTAATCCACTGCCCTTAATTTCAGTCTCACACAAAGTCTCTGGACATGAGCAAAATGAAGACAAACTTTCTGCCGAGGAATAACACACATCATATGGAGTTTAACCACCAACGCAGTGCTTCCCAGCAGAAGCCTCTGAGCCTGATCTTTACCAGCAGGATTTCTGAGTCTGGTCTTTACTGACAGGAATTCTATCAGCCTTCTGCTCTTCCGAGCTCTGACTGTCAAGTATAGCCTCAGGCATTCCACCTCTTCTTTTCAGCCTGCAGCTACAAACCTCTCCCAACTCTTCCAGCATCTAAACACAAACCAACAAACATATAATAAAATTTTATTGCCATAGTTTCATCCTTTAAAAAGCTATTGACCCATTTGATAGCTTTAAAAAAGCTATCTCCACATCCTTTGACAAATGGCTGAACACAATCCGTATAAGACAAGAGTGTTTCTATGATTTCAAATGGGAATGGTTTTCATGTTCTTGCTATCCACTGTAATTCTTCATAAACATTCTCTCTTATGTATGTAATTTTATGTGTTCTAAATTACACTAAATATGCTTTTCATGATTTCATTTATTTATTCTCTTTACTTTTCCTCTCATGGCGCTGTGTCTTGCAGTTTTGAAAATTTTCAAAACCATGTTGGTATAAATATATTATTATAGTCAAGAAATGAAAGTATTATAGTATAAATCAGTCACCATCAACTGCATGAGGTATATTTAATAAATTGTAAATGCAAAATCTACACTTCACTTTTAGCTTTTGCTTATTTTTTGATGAATTACTGAAAAGTGAGCTCAAAGACAGAAAGAACTTTGAAATACATACCTCAGAGTATTAACAAGTACTCCACTCTTGATATACATGTCACAGAACAAAACAGATCTGCTAAACTCTCTACTGGTAAAATACTGAACTGTTGTTGAATTGAGTTATAAATGGCTTTGAGATAATGTTTTATCCTGAAGCAAAATAATTGCGGTGTCATTTGCTTGCTATGTGAATTCTGCCTCAACACTATGAAGTGTTGTCCTAGTAATAATGAGAGGGGTGGGGCCAGCATGTAACTGTCCAGCTCATTTTTGTCTCATGATGTCCTAGGTTAGAATTGTCCAGGAAATAATATGTTTTAGTCTTTGGAATCCCCCCCCCCAGCAAATTATAGCACCATAAGTTTTCATTTTCCCCAATGTCTTTTCTGCTGTACTAATGGCTGGAGGATTTAAATCCTGTGCTGTTATTGTGACTTCAAAGCCTTAAAACTGCAATTGAATGAGGCAGTTCATCTGTCATTATTCAAATATGAAGCAATTATGATGAAATAAAGATAAAATTCCATTGAGAAATACTCCAATCAATTTTCACTTATATTTAACTAGAAACATAAAACGATGCTTAGAAGAGTAAGTTTAGGTAATAAAATTGAAGAATAAAAAAGCATTGAATTACTGATCTATAACTGAGTCATTTGTGAAGATTTCAGGGCATGTAAATAAAATGTGTCATTGATATTGAGTGAAACTTTGTTGCATGATAAACAAAACACAAAACAAAGGACAAATCAGAACAAAGCAAATAGAAAATCCTTGCTACTTAATTGGTCAAAAGAGTGTCAAAAATTACCATCTACTGCAAGTCTTTTGTAGAATATTTAAGGCCACACTCAAATCCCAAATGGTTGGTATAAAATTCAACTGCCTGGCCAGGGATATAGCTCAGTGGCACAGCACCTGCCTGGTAAGTGCAAGGCTCTGGGTTCAATTCCCAGTACCAAAAACAAAAACAAAAACCAATCAATTGACCAAGATCTGGAGATATAGCTGATTGTCAGAACACTTGCCTAGCAATTGTCATGCCCTAGGTTCATTTCCAAATACTACAAAAATAAATAAATAAAAATTTCATGAACCTATATGACTTTTTTTCCAAAAAGGTTGCTTAATGTAGTGACAAACACTTGTTACATCAAACAAAAGAACTTTTTATTTCAACTGAGCATTTTTCATTTCCTCACATTAACTGTAATTTTATAATTCTTTCTGTTATCTTTCACTTTAATGTAATTTTTTTTTTAATCTAAATTTCAGTTCTTTGGGACACATGTCCCGGGGCTGGAGCGTGGGTTTCTCTTTGTGGAGGCAACGCGATAGCGGAGTCTGAGCTGCGGGGCAGGAGCCAGGGCAGGACAGGCATTTCGGAAGTTTCTCCCGCTGTTTGACCGAGAATTGGTTGAAAGAAGCACAGCCGAACTGTCACCAAAGGGGGCATTCTGCTTCCAGAAATATCTCAAGGCAAAGTACTGCAGGCATCTGTGGTAGCTGCGGAGTCAGGCTCCAAGGGAAAGGGCGGAGAGATCCAACCAGTTAGTGTGAAAGTTGGAGATAAAGTTCTTCTTCCAGCATACGGAGGCACCAAAGCAGTTCTAGACTATTATTTAGAGATGGTGACATTCTTGGAAAATATGTAGAGTGAATTAAGCCTTTGTTGAGATGGCATCACAGTGCTGCCCCTTCCTCTAAAGCTCTGCAGTCTTTGATCATGTAAATAATTTCCATGTCTCTTTTATAATAAACTGATGATATCTAACAAATAAATAAACAAATTTCAGTTTTCCACTTATTTGGTTAAACAGACTCAAATGGCCATCCAATGAAATACTTAGCTGTGTTCTGAAAGGAACCAAAATAGAAGTAAAATATATAACCTCAGGTCATATAAGAAATATATATATATATATATATATATATATATACACACACACACATACATATATATAATGAACTGTTCCATTAATTTTGTATAATTTTTCTGAAAACCTTTCTACATTAATCTTTTAAGTTCTCATGCTTCTTAAACTCATAAGCATAATGTTCTACTTTTAGCTGGTATGATTTATAATTTTCTCATTTTTACTTTACATATATAATTTCTACTGTAAAAAGGACCTATTAAAATTTGTTTTACAGATACATGAGATTTCTTACTTTAAATGAATAATAAGTATGATGAATGAATTTAATATTTCAAGCAAACAAATACACCCAAGATGAATGCTTACTGTGGTCTGGTATCCATCCAATATTTAGATGAGGACCAATATACCGAGGAAGGTGAAAACAGAATTACAAATTTGAAATGGAAGAAATCTTTAAGAAAATATTTCATTTTGTTATGAGACTATTTAGTTAACTCATATGACCCTGCTAGAGGAGCTGATGATCAGCCCTTCCAAAAAGCCTTGCTAGGGACACATGAAACATGAGCTGAAGCTAATCAGAGAGAAGGTATGAGAAACATCTTCAAGGTGGAGTATGGCTAGTTTTACAAAACAAGGGAAAGACAGTCTGTTTTTTATGAAAAAAAAAATTTTGGTACAGGTGTGTAAAAATTAAGCTTCCATAGAAAATTAAGACTGTAGCCCCACCTAAGGGATTAGTAAGGTGGGGTTCCAGGTGGGGCTGGGTGGGACACAGGGCATGACCTGGGGCTGTGTATTGGGTCCTTGGCTTCTCCTTCTCCGGGCACTGTTAATGGCCCCCTGCTTTGCTTCCCAGCTCCCAGGAGCCAAGCATGTTTGGTCCACTGTACCATTTGATCCTAACGTTTCTGCCTTGGAACCAGCCTGACAATGGAATGCATCCTTGGAAACTGTGAGCAAAAATCACCCCTGAGTCCTTTAAACTGTGTGTCCAGTGTTGGCTCCCAGAAAGGAAAATCTGACCAGTGCAAGGTGAGCAGTTACATACGGGGCCTCAGAAGGGGTGGACATAAACTCTACTTCTTTTGTTCCTGAATTCTTGGAAATAGTGACAGTTTTAAAAAGGGCTCAAAACATACTTGCCTTTAGAATATATTTTCATCTGTAATATGAAAACTCAAAGTGTAAGATATGATCCAAGACAGAGTAATGTATCAGAAGTACATTTTATTTAATTCAAAGTAAACCAGATGTGGTGTTGCATGTGGGTAACCCTAGCAGCTGGGAGGCTGAGGCAGAAGAACCATAACTTCAAGGTCACCCTGAGCAGTGGAGTGAGACCCTGGCTAAAAGAATGAAAAAGCAAAACATGACTGTATCGTTATTCTAACAATGGACATTGAGAAAACTGAACAAATTCTAAAGATGGCAAGAGGTAGAATCAATTTGATGACTGATTGCATGTAACAACATGAGAGAAGAAGGCAATCATGAAAGATGAGGTTGGATTTGCCAAACGAATGGAAAGTAGGTTACTTAAATAGAAATAGGATAAAATTAAAAGAGCAAGAGCCACTTTTATTCAGGGAAGTTAGGAAGACAGTGAGTTCAGTTTAAACATGTTTTCTGTACTAGGACATTACACCTAAATCAACTTAGTTGAGGGGTACAGAATCTTTGTTAAAGTGTTCTCATAGGGATACTCACATTGGGGTAGGAAATGATTTCAATAATAAGCAGAGTTCAGTGGTCCTTTTACAATGAAGAGAAAGGATTTTCCTTTTTGTTACTGACATCAGCCACATTAGGCTCCAAATTCTGGTCCTAACAGTTGATCATTTTCCTTTGAAAAGTCTTTTAGCCTCTTTACTGTTACAAGACCAATAGCAGACAGTGGTAATGCAGCCTATTTTAGAATGTTACTGAGATGGTTGAATAAATAAGATGTGTGCAAATGCCTTGTGCATTGCAGAAGTAATGTTTGACACTACACTGAAATAAAAATAATGTCTAATGCAGAACTCAAAAAATCAATAAATAAATTTTAAAGGATTGATTTTCACCCCCTATAAAAATCTCTATGCTTTAAGTAATAACAGACATAAACCTGGGTTCCTTCTCAAAACTGATTGTCCATTTACTAAAACAACCACTTTCTTGCACAACCACCTTCTGTCCTGTGTACAGAATGACATTGCACATCATCAAGGAGCCCCAAAAATGTAAACCACCTTCTCTGTCTTAGAGCATCTTACTACATAGCTGTTAATGTAAGCCCCACAAAATGAAACAGCAATAAAAGGCCATTTGTGGATGTTAAACAAAATTTTAAAAAAAGAGAGCGAGAGAAATTTAGACCAACTCTACCATGAGACTTCAATGCCGAAGCTTAGACAGATCACTACTTTGCTGGTTGCCTAGAGCACTTAGGGAGTTTGAGACTCATTTTTATTAAACCATTGCTCATATAGAACCAAGATTAAAAGAGTCTGCATGTAGTCTCACAGATTGACTTTAAATTCTGGTTCCACCAATATCAGCGACACAACCATAAGCTTATTATTATTTAGCTATCAAAGTCCTGGTTCTGAAGTAGAGCTTACTATTATCTATCCCATAGCACTCTTTAGTGATTTATATGGGTAATATAAAGCCTCTACTGCAGTTTCTCACTTATCACAAAAACTCAAGAGAGAGGAGAGTGGTAAAAACAAACAAATAAAAATCAAGTAGTAACCAGCTAGCAATACTACATTTGTACTAACAAATTTTACAAATATTATGCAATTAAGTGTTCATAATTTACCTGGGAGTTGGATAATATTCTCAATGGTGATTGGGAAAATGGGACTTGGTAATGATAGTCCAGACAAGGGAAGCAAGAAGTACCAGGGCTTAGAGAAAGAACAGCATCACAGAATGACTTTAATAATCATACAGATCTGGAGAATTATGTGGAAGGGACTGGTTATCATTTTCATGTCTGTTAGTTATACGAGACTGAGATATTGTGAAAATCCTTCAAGCTTATGGGTCTTCAGACCAGGAATAGGAAGAATGCTAAACCTATTAAAAAGTAAGTCTTTGATAGACATTACAGACTTTTTTTCTGAACATTTGATACTATTCAAGCTCAAGAAAATAATCCAAGTGTTTGTGCATTTTAAGTTAGGAGGTTTTTGTGACCTGCTGTACATGGACATAGGAAGTTCCCTCAGAATCCCAGATAAGGCCTGACATGGTGCCACAGGCCTGTAATCCCAGCATTCTGGGTGGTTGATGCAGGAAGCCTGCAAGTGTGAGCTCAGCCTGGGCAATTTAACAATTTATGGAGACACTGTCAACATAAAATATTTTTTAAATGGGTTAGGGGTGTAGCTGGATGTGAATGCTTTGGGTTTAATCCATAATACAAAAAACAAACAAACAAAATCTGTCGCTTTTTGAACAATATATCCTGGACTTTAAGAACCACCAAACTGTAAAAAAACCCTAAAACTTTCCTGGAAAAGGTGATCTCCTTGAGTGTGGTGGGTGTCAGAATTGTTTCCTATGTGTAACATTGTTTTAAACTCTGGGGAGATTTAAAATTAAACTTCAAAGTATTTAAGATAATTAAACTCACATTACTGTTGTCATTTTGTTATTGTTGCTAAGAAAACTGTATACTTCTTATTTTAAACATTTGAAGCTATTTGAAGAATTTAGCCTATTAGAGAAATTGGCCAGACTTGTAACTCTAGCTGAAAATAAGCAATTGTTTAATCCATTTAAACTTAAGTTCATAACTTAAAATATTAATTTATATAGAGTAGTAGAACATGTGCTGATATAGTTTTATTGTATTTTGAAATTTAATTTGGTAACTTTTGTAGCAATTATGCAAGTGCATAGGAAGATTTTCAGATAATATAAATATTTAATAGTGAAACAGTATTCTAAGTTCATACCTGTAATTTTGCTTGTTACTTAAAAAGGAATCTTTTTTGAGAAAGTTTAAATAGATTCACTGATAAAATTCTATTTCCAAATGATTGGAAGAGTTTTTAAATTAGACTATTTGAAGCTTCTCTTTCGGTCCCTTTTTTTTTTTTCTCTGTTGTATCATTACAGATCTTTTGCAGACTATGTGCAAAAGGGAAAAAAATGTCTGGCAAGAGATCATTGAACTCTTGACTGTCCCTCAGCTGAGTGGAATGATAACGGGTTTCCCAGAAGAGGTCTTAACACCATTAAAAGTTTATCTAAAAATTGCTCAGGCAGTTTATCAAGAATGTTAATTTCTTCCCAGAAAGGGGTAGTGATTTAAGGGTTCTGTTCTAGACCAGGTTAAAGACAATTTTCTTTTTATCCATCTTCTTAATTGTTAAGATTTTTAAAATTTTCTAAACATATGCACAAAGAGTAAGTTTTGTGAACTGATTCAATTCTAGTAGTTACTGAAGAACTAGTTTTTGAAAAACTTCCTTTATTTTTCTAAACAAAAGTAACTTGCTATTAAACTATCAGTTAGCCTTAATCACCTACAAGAATATTCCCTACCCCAAAAGATCACTTCTTTGCAGAGTCTAATAATAGTTTTATATATATATATATATATATATATATACACACACACACACACACACACACACACACATACATATATGTATATGTACATATATTTGGTGGTTCAATTGTATTCTATAACATTTCTATACTGTTTAAACTTGTGATAATTTATCATAATATATACATGTATACAATGTACTAGACTCATTGAAGATAAAGGATGAGAAGCAAGGAAAGGGAAGTAGAAGGAACGAGCTCATCGCCCCTGTCCTGTTCCTGATAGGTAACATCACATGGGCCAGTATATACAAACAACAGTAAGTAGAAGTGATCGATAAGGAAACACTATGCCATTCCACATCTATTGGATCTGAAACCTTTCATTTCATTTTCCTGGTTACAGTCTGTTGTTTTTCCATGACTGTGATACTCAGCTTCATCTTTAGGACTAAAACACTCATTATTCAAAACTGTTATTGCTTGGAGTTCTGGAGGGTGACATCTCAGTTAATTTTAGTGCCTCTTCGGGAGCTATGTTCCCTTCCCCTGGATCAGCTTGAAACTATGCAAAAATATTATAGCCCCACTACAAGGAAACTCTGTCAAAGGAGCATCCCAGCCTAAAGCTCCTTGGATTGGCTGAGAAATTGGTTTTGAATGTATTAAAGTTCTTCCTTTTGCATCAGTGCACTGCCCTCTTCACCTACAGAAATGTGTTGATCCCAAGAGCATTTCCCAAGAAACCTCCCATACACGAGTCTCTACCTAAGTTGGCATAAAAAAACACATGGATAAACAAGATGGAAGCCTGCTTTTCAAGGGAAAATTTGCCTTGTGACTGGTGGGAAATTGGACATTGAGTTAGAGTAATTCAGGGTAAAGACAAAAATGAGTCAGAGATTTTCTGTGGTGTACCAGTCAAAGCAGAGCATGAGAAAAGGAGCAATGGAAAACAGAAAGTGGTGGGCAGTGTAACACCCCTCACAATGTCCATGCTGCAATCTCAGAACCTGTGAGTGCACAGTAGTCTCATATGGGAAAACAGGTTTTTTAGAAGTAATCAAGAGTAAAGGCCTTGCAGTAGAGAAGTTATCCTGTGTTATCTAGATAGACCCAATGTTAGTAGTTGCTTTAAAACAGAATTTTCCTACCTGTAGTCAGCAGGTTTGGAACAATTATCACACAGATCAAATCAACATTGCTAGTTTTGAACCTGTAGTGTTAGAGGAATGGACCAAGAGCCAAGGACTTGGGGCAACCTCTAAACTGAAAGATTCAAGAAGAGAAATGTTTTCCTTGAACTTCCAGAAAGCAACACAGCTCTATCAACACACTGAGGAGGGTCCCTGTGAGACTTGTACTGGATTTCTAACCTGCAGAACTATAAAATGATGAATGTGTGTTGTTTAAGCTAGTAAAACCGCAGACGTTTGTTGTGGGAATAGCAAGCTAACACTAAGCCTCGGGAAGAATTTGAAGAAGTGAAAGATTCATGGAGCAGGTGGCCAGTTGTAGTAAGAGAAGCAGACAGCAGCTTAGAAGTAGAGCAAGAATTTGAGGGAGGCACAGATTTCAGTTCTTATATAAGTTCTATGCCCCATAGGGAGGAACAACAGTTGTTGCTCTTAGGTAATCATATGCTTTCCTCCTAGACTTCCTGCTTATGATAGATGTGAGACTTCTGCATGGCTTCAGTGCTAGCAGAGTGTTAAGATATGTGTCAGATACTTGATGATACAGTTAGTAGGAAAGCTGATGTCTGGATACAGGCATGGGGCAAGAATGCTGTGGAAATCAGTGAAGACATCCTAGACTTGCTAATCCAGGAGCAGGTAGGTAAAGGGCAAGAAACTGAAGACAGGTAGCTAAAGGGCAAGAAACTGAAGACTCTTCAAAAATTCTTCCAAATTTTGTTATTTAAGAAATAAAGTATGTAGCTATCAAGAAGAGTGTAATTTTCCAATTAAAGCACACAAGTGAAATGACTTTTGTTTCTTTTAAAATGTATGTTATAAACAGATTAAGAAAGAGTGTTGGTGGAATATAGAGTTTTCACTAGGTTAGGGATTGACAAACTTTAGCATGCTTTAGAATAATCTCTATGATTTATTAAAACATATTGTTGGGCCCTACCCATACAGTTTCTGCATCAGTAAGTCTGGGATAATGCCCAGGAATGTGGGTATCAGTTATCATAGTCTTGCTGCTGCTGCTGCTGCCGCTGCCCTGGGGACCACAGTCTGAAAGTCACCATGTTAAGGCACCATAGATAAAGAGAACTCTGAAAGTAAATGGTATGCAGATCATTTACCTGCAAAATTGTTTTATAAGTTTTGAGAGTTACACAAAAATTATATTGAGAAGGAGAAGCAGGTGAATATCTCTAGCTTGATTGCTGAGTCAAGGGGAGACTTTGCCTTCAAAATTCTAAATTGAAACCTGAGTAGCAGAGTGGGATAGCTCCATCTCTTAGTAGGATGGCCACGGAAGAGCAGAAATAGTAGTGGCGTGTGCTACAGGGGGAAGGAGAGACAGCGGTAGCTATACATTCCCATTTCCAACCCATTCTTGGTTGGTGGCAAACACAACTCAGATAATAACACCTCTATCCAGGTGGAAATCGAAGGTAAATAAGAGTTAAAAGGACGAATAAATTTCCCACAATGCACCACAGAAGTAGTATCTAGTAAAAAAGAAGCCTCAGCAGGAAAAAGGTAAGTTTTGCAACAAGTAAAATGGGCAAATACTCTTCCCCACATATCGTTAGAAAATTAAAATTCAACCTCACCCGTATTCCTCAAGTATGGATATGTTTGAGAAAAGCAATAAATAATAATAATAAACACATTAGCATTTACTCAGTTTTACATGTTTTCAAATTGGTCTATATATTTATACATTTATACAATAATCTGAAGAGGACAATTGTTAATTCCATCTTACTGATGGGGAATTACCCTCCAGAAAGATAAGTAATTTTCCATATGAACACATTAGTAAGTGTCAGATCTGACAACTGAAGCCAGCTGTTTCCTGATATGATATGCATATTACATAGTATAGATTCTGAGCCTTTTATGAAAAGCTTTAAGTCCAGTTATATTTAAGATTGTGGAATTTTTCTGAAATACTAAAATACATACACCATATAATCCAGGACACATCGAATGGGGCTAAAGTAGCACCATGTAAGTCACTAATATATAGCAAAACATATAAATGCAGCATATTTACTTTAAATGTAATAAATAAAACAATAAGGAGCCTCATGTGAAATCACATCAAAGGGATTTGTGTAGATCAAATCTTACTGTTGCATGATTTAGGGTTACCTTGAATTAGCAAGTCTGACTTTCCAGTTGCTTCATAGGGCTTCTTCTGTGAACAACAGACACTTAATGGGAAGGGGGGGGTGAACACATGTTATTTTTTGCGTAGTTGAACTGTTTTTTTACATTTTCATTTTATCATATTATCATAAATTAAATAGCAATTTAAGGCTTTTTTCCCTATCCATATAATTCACCACCATTTGAGACTGTCTCTTGATGTTGGAGAAATCATCCCAAATTTTCAAGGCTAAAATCAATACACTTCATGATTTTTGGTCCAGATTATGAGTTGGATTGACTTTAAGACACTCAGTTACATTCTGCTGGCAAATGGACTTGTTTTCAGGGTCCAAGATTTCTTTCTTCCCATACCTTCTGTTTCAGTCAGATGGTGAAATAACTGAGTTTCATTGATTTGCTGATGGAAATGTCTCCGTGTGACCTCTCTATCATGAGAATCTTAGAATAAGTGACTTTCAAGATGGTAGCCAGCTTTCTCTTAAGAGAGCATTCTAAGAGAACAAAGGAAACCGCAAGGTTTCTGTTACGATTACAGAAGGCTCACTCTTGTTAATCCAGGAAGTGGCTAAAGTCAGCTCAGATTCAAGAGAGTAGGCTTAGATTCCACTTCTTAATGGGAAGAGCAAACAAGTATTTTTTATCCTTTTTTCAGTACCAGGGATTGAACACAGGAGCTTCATTTTTAACCTACATCTTCAGTATTTTTAATTTTTTAAAATTTGGAGATATAATCTCACTAAGTTGCCAAATTTCACCAGTTAAGCTTGAATTTGTGAATCCCTTGACTTAGCCTCCCAGAATGTGGAAGGTACAGGCATGTTCCACTATGCCCAGCTGACCACTTTTAATGTGCATTCATTCAAAGGAAAGAAAAACACATGATTTTCAGGAATTACTTTTCCAACCTGTTCCCATATCCACTTCATTCTTTATTAACGCAGATGGATATTACCTTAAATATTCATTGTTCATGTGTGTTATTTATGTGTGTTTGTTATGTGATATTTATATGTGTGTGCATATACTCATGTTCTTGGCCCTTGACTTCATTGCGTGTTTATTTCTTTAGTGACTTGTTAGGGCTCAATACAGTTTTTCAAATCTTTAAGAATACTATTTTGCTTGTGTGTTGTACATAGATATACACTAACAGCATCAAATGAATAAACCATAAAATGAACTAAGACTAAATCATTTTCAGAGAAATACAAAATTGTTAAAGAGATTTGGTGTTACATAATCTCTGGCTCTTTGGGAAATTATTTCCAGTTTGGTGATATAAATAAAAGGCCACAGAAATACAGGATAGCACATATACACACACATGCCAGCACATAAACAGAGATATAATATTTTGCATGGTTAAAGGACTAGAAAAAAGAGAAATTCTGATCCTGTTTTGAAAATTTAATTTCCATTTTATTTTTCCACTAAAGGACAGTTTTTCTTCAGTTTTTAAGGATGAATCTCCTTAAATTGTATCTAAATCAGAATGAGACTATTTCACCTTTAGGGGGCTTCAGGAGATCCTCTCATCATTTTGTGAAAGTTTCTACTTCTTCAAGGTCATATGTTGATTCTTTTTCATATTTTAAATTAACTCATTTATTCAAAAACAGTTTAAAGATGAAAGATACATAGGAAATGGAAAGTGGCAGGTGATAACATCTGTCGAGTGTCAGTTGAACTGTATTGTTTAATCCTCCAGAAACTCAGCAGGATAAAAACTGTGACTTCCCACCACCCGCAATACAATTTTCAAAAAATATGGCATAGATAAGGTTAAGAAAGTTACACAAATCATAAGGTTATTAAATCTTGGAACAGGATTCCAACTTAGTATCTCTTTCTACTTGCCTAAATTATGAGCTTGGTATTCTCACCACAAAACCACACTCTTCCTAAATGGCCTCCATTTGAAAATGAATTCAGATCTCTATGGGGAACACTTGGGAGACTCTTGTTAGTATTATGTTAAAATGTATTCCTATTTGCAGACATGACAAAATTACAGTAGTATCTAAAAAAAGGTACTTTTTAAATTAAAAAATATATCATGGGAATCACAGAGATTGTTTTATAAGTATGGAAATCAAACACAGTAAAGAAAGCAGTATAAGGAGAGTTGAAATTTTCTATTGAAAATGCTATCTGCAGTAATGTAATACATTTTTGACACAGTTAACAAATAATATGTAAAACACTGACACCTAATGTCAACTTCTTGTATTTTAACTTTGGAAGATTTTTGGATGTCTTAAAAGTTAGGAAGCTATTAAAGAATTAATATTAAAAAGTCAAAATTTTAAATAAAGGTATTTAATTTTCCTTTATACTAACAGAATATTCTTCAATATTAAAAAAGTAACTCATATGTGCTTAAACATAATAATAAAGTAGTCACAGAAATGAGTCAAATATTTGCTAATATGAATCTTTTATTGACAACCTCCCAACAAAGTAGTGTTTTAACTCATTGGTCAGTATTATTTTTTCTGTGAAGAACAAAGAGAAAAAAATTAGGCATTGTGGATGATAAAGACCATGATAAATACACAACTCTAATGTAATGGTATATAAGATACCATGAATAATACATGCAAGAGTGAGCCTAACTGAACTTTAGAAATAGGCTTACAATTATATGAAATGTGAATTTCATATAATTTTCATGTGTCATGAAATGTGGTTTTAATTTTTTACACTGTTGGAATGAAATCATTCTTAGCCTGTATTGAAATACAGCAGATTGTGAGTTAGATCACCCCATCCTGGGTCAGAGTTTGCTGATACTGTCATAATAGCTTTTAATGCAATGGACAGTGTAGGACCAAGTAGAGGAACACTCCTCTCTCTCTCTCTGTGATAAAACAGATTAAATAAAAGGAACGTTCAAGGGTGGATTCCATGGATATTTTGCCTGATCATGATAACCACTCCCCTCTGAGTGATGATGATCTATGGGCTATTTTGATATTAACTGGAGAAGCTATAAAGACTAACCAGCTATCTTTTAAAACTAACCTTTTAGAAAATGTAGAAAAATCTTTTCAACTTTATATGGGAAATCTTGGGCGATGGGTGAAGTTCAATGGAATAGCATTTGTCAAGTATGTGCAAGGCCTCAGGTTCCATCTTTAACACTACTTAAGTAAAAATAAATAAATAAATAAATAAAGCTAATCACGAAGGAAATATTGGCACATCAATATGACCCTTAAGAGCATGTCACTCATTTAGACATGCATGAATCTTTGGCACACACACTGTGACCTTTGTTTAAAATGATCTGTCCAGATCACATTTAAATATCACTTCCCTAGCAAGGCTTTCACTAACCACCCTATTTTAATTAAAAAAATTATTTTCTCTTTCCATACCCTATTCTTTTTCTTTATCAATACCTGTAATACTTTAATATGTTCAGTTATTGATAGTATGGCTGCTTCTTCTCTAAATTCTAGGTATCCTATAACTTGGATGATGGTTTCCTTTATGCTCAGCACTTGCTTCCCTGTGCCTATTCCAGGGCAGTGTCTATAGCCAAAGCTCAGTGAGTATTTCAGAAAGATAAGTGTACAAGTGAAATCATTTCAAATCTACTTTGATTGGATGATGCTTAAAGGCATGATTATCTGGTCTGATTTTTATTCTTCCTTCTGATTTTAAGGAAACTACAGACTGCATTTTAAAATGAAAAGTCTATAGTCCAATTAATCAGTAATACGTATCTTTTTAAAATGCTTGGTTTTTCCTTTTGGAGGACAGAAACTGCAAAGCTTATGTTTATTAGGACTCAGTGTACTTACAGAAAGAATAAACTTGAAAAGTCATAATAGGGAAGTAGCAAGATGAATTTATGACAAGAGGGAAAACATAGGGTATTACTGGTCTGTGCATGTGATTTCATGATAGAATATCACAGTTTATAAAATGCTTCCCTATATATATTTTTGAGAACTGACTGGAGTAAGCAGTCACTCCAGATTATTTTATATTTTAAGAAATGGAATTGCAGCATTAATATTTAAAGAGTTTTCCATATGTAGTATGAGAGGTGGAGGAAATAAATTTCTTCTGAAGTGATTGTGTTAGTGAACGAATTTTAAAAGTAAAACTTTATATAGAAATTTGCATTTTAGGAAGATTTTATTTTTCTGTCTTCACTACATACCATACTGAAATGTAGTGTATTCACACAACTGTCTTTTACTTCTACGACTTACTGTACTTACTAAATGCACTTTCTTTTTTTTATTTTAAAAAATAAAAGCACAAAACATATTAACAAATAGACACAAATTAGCATAAGAAATAGTACAATCAAAGCTGATTTACAGACAAGGTGACATGGACTCAACAATGGTTGTTGCTTTACCTATTGATATCTTCGAAGTGTATATTCATGAACACAGATACAGACATGCGAAATTGGTCAAACAATTAATCATCTCAACAACAGAAAAACACAAAAAACAGAAAACAAAAGACAAAAAAATTAAATTAAATTAAATTAAATAAACAAAAAATAAAATAAAATAAAAGCCAACAATAGTTGCTGCTTTGCATATTGATATCTTCGAAGTGTGTGCTCAGGATAACACATACAGACATACAAGATTGATCGAATAACCCATCATCAATTATTCCTTAGCATTAATTGATATAATACACTAGTAGAACCATGTTAGCCCTCCTGAACATATGTATATACATATATACATACATAGATTTTTTCCTCTTTCTTTTCTCCTTTCCCTCATCCCATCTGTTCTTTGTTTTTGAACAGATTGCCTTCATGTCTCTTAGTTTATATTCCCACCCTCAGGTTGTTACACCAATGATACAATACGTTGCCTGCACATGGATCGCTGATTTCTTTCACTTATGAGTATGGACGCCAGTTTTGACCATTTGCCTACAAAGTTCCCAAAACTGTCTTTCTTCATAGCTGAATAATATTCCATTATATAAAAATGCCACAATTTTTTAATCCAGTCTTCTGTGGACGGACACTTCGGTTGCTTCCACAATTTAGCTATTACAAATTGCACTGCTATAAACATGGGGGCACATATATCAGAGTGATATGATGTTTTCAGATCTTCTGGGAAGATACCCAGAAGGGGAATAGCTGGTTTGAATGGAACCTCTAGACCTAGTTTGCTGAGAAATCTGCAAACGGCTCTCCACAGTGGTTGCACCAGTCTGCATTCCCACCAGCAGTGTAATAGAGTCCCTACTTCTCCACAGCCTCGCCAGCATCTGTTATTGGATGACTTTTTCATACTGGCCAGTCTTACTGGGGTGAGATGAAATCTCAATGTTGTTTTTATTTGCATTTCTCGAATGACTAAGGATGTGGAACATTTTCTCA
>PVLD010000346.1:216664-307722 GCA_004027595.1 Dinomys branickii | reverse complement strand
CACACAGAGCAAGAAAAGAGAAAAAGTGACCTCTTCTGATAGAATGGTCAGAGAAGGGCAGATGAAGAGTGGCATTTATGCTAAGATGAAAAGGAGTTGAAAGATGAAGACCGGGTCAGACAGGATGCTTAGCACAGAGGCCCTGATTCAGAGAAGAACTTGGGGAGCTGAGGGCAGAGAGACCAGGCACCGGGACACACCATTAGATGAGCAGGGCATTAACTGGCCCTGGGGGTGCCGGGACGGAGAACTGGGAAGGGGGCGTGGCTGTTGCATCCAAGGATGTGGGGTGACACGGCTTGTTGGTGGACAAGCAGGGGACTCTGTGGGCCGTGAGCATGAGAATCGAGGCAGGAAGAGCGAGCCGGAAGCTGCAGAGGAGCTGGTTATGGCAGGCCTGGTTTGTCAGGCAGAGGGGTTTGGGTTTTGCCCAACAGTAGATACCAGGCAGCCAAAACAGAATTGTTATGCTTGCAGTTTAAAATATTTTTTCTGGCAATAAAGGGCTTCTATTTATGTAGATTTGGGGGAATATACATAAGTATGTTGAAAAAAAATTCTGTAAGCACACATTCAAACCATCATTAACATGTTTATAGCTTCTATGCATACAGATACACTGTTTCCTAAAAATAAGATTTTTCTATGTATTCAGTTTTGTAATTGACATCTCACTTAACAGTGTGGGGAGGCTGGGCCTGGTGGCACACACCTACTATCCCAGCACTCTAGAGGCTGGGGCAGGAGGATCACTGTGAGTTTGAGGCCAGTCTGAGTCACATAGTGAGTTCAAAGCCAGCCTGAATACATGAGACCCTGTCTCAAAAAAACAAACAAAAAAGTAAACATTCTGAAGACATCTTTGTGCGTTATTAACTATTCTTTTCCAGCTCAATTTTTTAATCTGTGTATGGTATGTTATGCTTAAGATGAGCTAAAAATCATTTAACCAACACTTATCACTGAGTATGTAGAATGCTCCCGAATTTCAGAATTTTAAGCAGTGCTGTTAGAATTATCCTCTGATATGAGTGTTTATTCATAACTGTTTCCTGAAAGTCTCTGAAACAAATATGGGGTCAAAGGGTATATATTTTTTAGACTTTTGATACATATTTCCAGACAAGTACCATTTTATGCCAAGTATGAGCATGTCTCACGTAATAGATTACTCACTGGGTACCAGACTTAATTTGCCAGTTTGACAGGGGAAAAAAAACTTTCTATATCCATTGTTTTATTCTGCGTTTCTTAAATGAAACTGAACATTCGCCCGTGGCTCTGCTTGTCATTTGTGCTTCATGAATTATTCATACCCTTTGTTTCTTTTGTGTGTGTATTCATCATTTGGTTACTAATTTTTTATTTTTTTAAGAGCTGTGTGTGTGTGTGTGTGTGTGTGTGTGTGTGTGTGTTACTAAGATGGAACTCAGGGCCTTCACAAGGTGGTATATTCCCAGCGCTTTTTATACAGGATCTCACTAAGTTGCCCAGCCTGAACTCCAACATGTGATCCTCCTGTCCCAGCCTCTCAGCGTGCTGAGATTCGAGGCATGTGCCACCCTGCCCACCAAGAGTACTGAAGATGATTAACCCTCAGATATGTTTTAGAAATTCTTCCACTCTACCTTTTCAGGCAGTATTAGTTTTCCTATAAAAGTTCTGCATTTTAATGTGGTCAGATCTGTCTTTTTCTTTAGCCTTTGCATGAAAACTTTAAAAAGTCTTCCCCACTCAAAGATCAGGTAAATGTTCACTATGCTTCCTTCCCACTCTTCAGTACTTTTGTAAATTTCAGGTTTTTTAATGCTATGAATTTCAGTCATTTGTTGGCTTTATTCAGAGTTCTATATTTAAAAGATAACTGTAGAACCCTAAAGATTTGAAGATGGAGGGGCTAGCATCAGGGAGACCAGTTAACATGGCATTGGAGCCGGCCAGAGCGACCTGTCCTGCCAGTGACTCTTAACACTTTCTCGGCCCCCACGTCGTCCAGCGGTGCAGCAGCTGCCCAGTGGTCATCTCTCATGAGATACAGTGATCCTCGGCCAGGGACTGGCGGCAGGGATGGGACTATCCCGGAATCCCAGTGGGGGAGGAAAGGAAAGACCGCACTTAGCAGACGGGGGCGTAGAGGTTTTGGCAGGGCTGGCAAATGACTGTCTGTAGACGAGCGGAGTAAGTGGTGACTGGGAGCTGAGGCCTCCATTAGCCTAGGCTGTAATGATGGGGAGCGGTCTGGAAAGGAGGAGAGGCGCGTGGAAAGGTGCAGACAGGTGAGGAGTTGCACATTTGGGAGGATGTGAGTCGGTTCAGGCTGAAACGCCCGAGCAGCGGAAATGGCAGTGGACCCAGAGGTCTGCACTGGGACCGTAGATTGGGAGCCAGCTCTGTAGGGGAAACGGGCCAGGGGAGTAAAAGCAACCAGCCAGGTGAGGGAAATAAAAGGGAACCGTGGCCAAGAAGGAGCTCAGGAACACCAGAATTCAAAGGGGTGAGAGGTGTTGAAAAGGAAAAATAAACTAAGAAATGGGACCGGAGGCCCGAAGACAGAGTTCCAGGGGTAGGGCATGGTCACCAGCACTGTCTAGATGACACCCAGGCCTTGGCTGCGCAGCCCGAACCCACCTCCCGCTTCCGCTGCTGCCGGCCTCCTCCCTGCTATCCACGCACAGGGGCACGTTCCCAGCTCCTTGCAACTGCACCACCCCTTCCTCCATGGCAGCGGTCCCCACCCCCTGGTAAGCCACGCCCCTCCCAAGAGCTACCTCAGACATCACCCACCTCCCCATCCCAGCCGAACATCGAACATCGTGCCTTCGATTCTCAGAGCTACATTTCCTGTCCCTAGGCTAGTGTGGTAGTTAGCTCCTTGTGAACGCTTTTCAGACTCTGAGGGAAGATCCCCTAACACCAGAACATTAACTCAACAGCCACAAGGGCCACATGTCAAAATAGCCTATGGCGTGCTGCTTTTTAAAGTCCTGTGTTTTTTTTTAAAAGCAATCAATGGTGTTTTTCATTTCTGCTGTGCCCAATGTTGGTCGTTATTTAATTGTTTATTAAATGTTGCTAGTTACTTGCACAGCATAAAGCTGATGGATTCTCCACCGTCGTTCCTGGCTTCCCTTGCCATAGGCCATTGCTGAGCATCCAAGGGAACTTCTGCCCCAGTGTCTGAAGCTTAACTTAACACATCTTCCACCAGGTCAAGAGCTCTTCCGCTGCAGAGAGTGGATCTTCTTCAACATGCCCCCCTAGAGCTGGGCACAGCGCCTAGGACAGTTGGCATTAATGTAGACAGGAGCGAAGGAAGGAGGGAGGGAAGGGATGGAGGAAGGGATGCACGGCTAGGAGAGGAGCAGGGAAAAAGGTAGGTGAACAAGTGCCTGTGTGGCTGGAAAAAGGGAGGGGTGGGCGGTTAAAGAGTACGCAGCCCAGGAGTAAAGTCGGTACGCATGCATCACTCTTAAGCTTGACTGTGAGGTGAAATGAGAGGAAAAATAGCAGCTACGGATTATTTATTTAAATTTGAGGGCATTTGGTGGCCATGCAGGGACATAGAAGAACATGGGCGATTGGTCTGTTACTTAATAGAAGAGATCTGAGCATGCTTACAAGGCTAAGGAAAAGCAGGTAGCCAGTGGGAAAGAGACTGAAAGTATTTATTTCTTTAACATACTCAATAAATATTTATTGAGCACCGACAGCATACCAGGCACCATAGCAGGGGAGGAACAACCAAGTTGCCATGCGGTGGTCTTTTCATTCTAGCAGGAAATACGAGGAGAGGGCGAATGGTCTGTGCTCCAGGATACAGGCGCTTACTTAGAAGATCCACGGATTTGAATGTCAGTTCGGGTCAGGCATGATGTGGAAGTGAGATTGCTAAGGAGAAAGCCGCAGGCCTCCCAAAGCCTGGGTGCTCCTGTGCCGTGGGTGAGGGCCTTGGGGCAGAGCAGGGGTGAAGCTGGGTGGGCCCTGTGTGTTTCTGCCTCAGATGTTCCTCCCCTGGGATTCAGGCATGGTGGTGCACGAAGGACACAGAAGTAAAAGAGGTAGAAATAGACGTCCTCGAATTTCAGTCTAGCCAGTTAGCCTAAGCCTTTCTCTTCTTTCATATGTGACTCGTTGCCCTTTGTGTGATTTTCTTAACGTGCTCTACCTAAGACTGGCCATTACACCCAAACAGAAACAAAGTATGTGCATTGAGCATGTGCTATATATTAGTTTAACCCAATTCTTCACTGTACTAAGACACATCCTCCTTAAGTGTCACAGCCTGGGACCACGCCACAGACGCCCCAGCTTTAGAAGTAATTTAATACCACAAACTACCACTCTTTGGTGATAGCACATGAAATATTTTCAGTGTCAGAAACCATAAAGTTCATTTGTGATTCTGGATTAACATTTCTTTTCCATGATCCAGACAAGAGATAAAACAATAATTCAGAACTTACTGTTTTACAGATTTTAAGAAATGGCTATAAACTGGATGCAGAGATTATTTTTATTTATTATTTATATTTGTTTTTTTTAATAGGCAATGCCCCAAAACTTTTTAGAAATAGGAAGGATATATTCACAAGTACATTTTTAATTATGTAGAAACTAAATCTACAAAGAATACAGATATTTAGGGCTGGGGGTATAGCTCAGTGGAATAAGCGCTTGCCTAGCAAGCGCAGGGTCCTGAGTTTGATCCCCAGTACCGCAAAAAAAAAAAAGAATACAGATATTGGACTCTGGGTTTATGATTTGTGCTTTTTTGACAATGCAGTATTTAGAGGCCTTCCTAATCCTCTGTGATTAACTGTGGAGCACTGGGCTTTAATCTTTGCAACAGGTTAGATCATGAGACAGTAAACACCAATGAGGGGGAGGGAGAGAGAAAAACACAACAAAAATCCTATACCCCTGTGGTAGTGAAAATTGTCTGTATGCCATGTTGCTTCAGATAGACAAATCAGTGCTTGAAGTTTGAAAATCATTTTAATTCATAATGTCCATTATAAAAGAGATTTTAACCTAACATATCATTAACATTGAGCTTTTCATTATGTTGCTTATACTTAAGTACTCACTGTCATAGAACATTGAACTCAGCTGATTTCCACAGACTCATATATTTCAAAAGACTTTTTTTTTTTGGTCTTTTTGAGACAGAGTTTCACTGTACTGTTCAGGCTGGCCTTGAGTTCGCTTTGTAGCCCAGGCTGGTTTTGTACTCCGCAGTGATCCTCCTGCCTCGACCTCCCAAGTGCTAGAATTACAGGTATGCGCCATCACGCCTGGCCTTCAGAGAACTTTAAAACTTCGCTTTTTACACGCTCTTCACAATACCCCTGCTAGGTAGAGGATGGTAGGAAGTTGCATTCACAGATCCTTCACTGGACAGGTGAGGGAAGCGAGACACACTGCAC
This sequence comes from Dinomys branickii, assembly GCA_004027595.1. Classification (NCBI taxonomy): domain Eukaryota; kingdom Metazoa; phylum Chordata; class Mammalia; order Rodentia; family Dinomyidae; genus Dinomys; species Dinomys branickii. The sequence goes on along the minus strand of PVLD010000346.1, from coordinate 302,296 downwards.
TAGGGAGACTTGCCGAAAGTCATACAGGTCATTGACATCTGTGAATGTCAAACCTTTCCTCCAGCGATCTCAGTTTAAGGCAGAGGTAAGCGACCATTCATGAGAGTCCTCACATGGCTTATAACGCATGGTAATGTGGCCTCTAACACATGATAAGCCCTCTCCAGATGTTAGCTACAGGATGTATATTAAAAATGATAATTCCCATAAACAAATGACATTCACTCCGTAAGAGCTTAGTAAATGAGAAAGTCAATGCTGTGCGCCTCCTATGATCTTGCTGACCTTTTTAGAAAGTGGCCCAGGGGCAGCAGCTCACTGCTCATGTTAAGTTTTAAAGTTCGTTTGTAACACAAGGTTATACCCTCTCTCGTTCATATTCCTCTGTGTGTGCATAATAAAATGTGATACCAAATTTAAGAATCAGATATCCCTTCACTGGAGTCCCATCCCCAGCAGTGGCTTCCCAGTGGCCCTGAGGACAAATGTCTTTTCCAGGTGGGCACACAGTTGTAGAGGCAGTGGTGTGCTGAGATCCTCTTGAGGAGGGAACTCAAGCAGGTTCGGTCCTGGCTCTAAGCCCGTGTTAGTTCCCTTTCTCCTCTTCCCTTCTCCCCTTCCACACCTGGATATTCTAGCGGGGGCGGGCTTTCCCCAGGCCAGATTTCTTCCCCGGTGGTTGTTGATAGGCACAGAGAAAAGAGGTTTAGGGCTTTGTAGCAGCCCAGGGATGACAGCTCTTTCGCTGCCTTAGGAACAGTCCGATGGGCTTGTGACCTGGGCCAGCCAAACATACATTGCTCTTACAGCGCTGCTGGAGGTGTGCCAGCTGAGGCCAGACCGTTCTCAGGCCACAGAAGTCACCTTTCTGCCTAGGGACATGGCAAGCGTGATAGATCAACTGTGCAGGATAGGAAAACACAGCATTTATTTAATTTGCCTAATCACTTTGAGCTTCACATTGCTTAGCTATAAAATTGGGATAAAAATACCTGCCTCATGGGGCTTCCGTGCAGATTAATTTAAATCAGGAAACATAAATGTAAACCGTCTGGTACAGTATCTGGCAGGTACTCAGTGACTGGTGGTTATGTTTGATGATTCACAATATACCATGAGCTGTAACAGACAAAAGACTTGATTGCTGCTTTGAGTAGGCTGGGTTTCCCTTCTCCTGGGACTTGGTCATTCTTCAGTGATGGAGCACAGCAAAAGCTGGTTAGCCTAAGCAAAATAAACTTTCCTTCCTTCTTCCAGTTGTGTCCCTGAGGTTGCTTTTCAGCACTACTAACCTGTCCCTAGTATCTAGGTTTTACAGGCTGTGAACTGGTGGAATTTAGGGTTCCTTTCATGGGGGTCTTATGTATAGACAAGGAAACTAATTTTTCCATATTTGGAAGCACAAAGATTTAGAGAAGCAGTAGGTTCTCTTTAAATGAGTATTCCTAGCAGCTGTCTCCCCAAAAAATCTTTTGTCTGCTTCTCTAGGAAAGGTTCTGGAAAGCAGCCAGCAAGTAGGAATGTAAAAGATGACTGGTACAGAACAGGAATGTGTGCTAAAAATACTAAAACCAACAAGGCTTCATCATCTCAAAGCAAAACAGACTGTGTGCCCCTGCTTCGGGACCTGTGCACACCGTGACAGCTCTGTGCTCTCTGAAGGTGACAGTAATTACGGGGCTGGAGTGCTCCTTGGAACAGACAGGCTGAGCTGGGAGCAGAGGGATGGTTTCCATGGCAATGGCATCAGCATCTGAATGACTTCCTGTCACAACAAGTTGGTAATTTAACGAGTTCATCACTGAATTCCAAAAGAAAACCCTTGTGGATGAACTGCTGTTCGTCCATGGTGGGGAGCTGCCTGGGGATGCAGCATCAGAAAGGTGAAGGGCTCCAGGCCATGCTGGGAGCCTGGGTGCTCTGGGCGGGGTGGGGTACCCCGGGGAGGAAGTCCGCACCGAGACTCTGCCACCACGTGGTCTGGCAAGGCCTTGCTGGCAGTTATTCTGGGAGTGTGAAGGAATCACATGCATCTCCATTATAGCTCGCCCTCATTCCAACCTAAGGAATGGGCACAGGAATTTAACCCAGGGCTTCAGATCCACACCTCCAAGTAGGTGTCCCAGGTCTTTTAGAAAAATGCCTAGGAAAGAGAAGCAGACTTGAAATTCTCCTAGGTTACAAGCAGAAGGAAAGAGAGAAGGCATGCCACTCCCTTTTATTCTGCAGTACAGAGACAGACGCATGAAACACCTTTATACCTTCAGAAATCAGGAGTGGCGCGTGGAAAATCGGAGCTGAGAGGTAATATATCGCAAGAAGAATGTATCATAATTTACTCGTCGTACTTTACTATCTTTACAGATGAAAACCTACCATCTGGCTCTCAGCATAATCTAGCTTTAGCCCAATCAGTTAGGCTGATCGGGGCCAGGTAGGGACAGCAGTAAGGGCGACTGTCCAGGAGCCCCTGTCAGTACGTCAGGGAGGGCAGTTTGCTCCTGTCCATTTCCTTTCCCCATTAGTTTAATAACTGCTGGACAGAATAAAGTCAGAAGATAGCATCAAGTAGGAAAATGATAGGCTTCCGTATGTCGACTACCTCCTGGATTCTACCAGGGAGCCACATGCTTTACATATCTTTCCCACGTAACCCTGTGTAACCGCACAAGCTCAGTATTGCCCCCGCTTTTCCAGGTGCAGAAACAGCCTCAAGAGGCTATGTCACTTGCTGGAGGTGCCCACTCCAGTAAATGACAGAGTCAGGGTTTCAGTACAGTTCTCTGATTCCTCAGCCCAGGCTCTTCCCCACCTGTGCAGAGGCACTGACTGAGCCATGGGCACTCAGGAGAGAGAGACCAGGAGGAAGGTGATGTTGGTGGGGCCTTGGAAGGTATGTGGTCCGTGTCTCCTCCCCGCTGTCTTCCTACATTAGGCAGTGACTTCAGAACAGTATTGTAAGGCAGGTGGACCGGGTCTGTGCTCAGTTAGAAAAGAAAAAAACTTAGAGGGAAAAAAAGTCACGGAGTGCAAAAAATACTCATTTGATCGTCTATCAAATATGTTAGTTGATCAACTAATAAAATGGTGGCTTAGTTATTGTCATGTAGCTGACACGCAACACCCAGCACCTACAGTATAAAGGAAGAAAAGCTTATTTTGGCCACAACTGGTAGAGGTTTCCATCCATAGCTGGCTGGCTCCAAGGCAGGGCAGCATGGCAGAGGGGCATCACAGAGGGTAGCCAGGCTGCGGGAGCAGAGAGGTCAAGCTGGAGGGAAGGAAACAGCACCTCCCAGGCCACACCCCCTCTGACCAGGCTTCACTGCCCAGCCTCACATTTAGCTGCAAACTCATCCGGGACTAATCCACTGACCAGTATCATATCCCCAACATCCAGACACTCCCCAAAGCCCCACCTCTCAGCGCATGAGGCTGTGGAGAGGACCTCTAGATATAAACGGTAACAGATGGAAAATTTGACTTCCTCGGTTCTGTGTATGTATCGTTATGCTTAGAATAGCACACAAAGAGCAGAGTGTGAGTGTTGAGGTACATGTACATGTGTACCTGGTGGCCATCACTGATCCTTTCCTGCTTTCATAAAAATAAGGACAAGCAGAGCCAGGCGTGGTGGTTCACACCTGTAATCCCAGCACTCAGGAGGCTGAGGCAGGAGGATCGTTTCGAGTTTGAGATCAGCCTGAGCTACAAAGTGAGCTCAAGGCCAGCCTGAACTGCATAGTGAGACCCTGTCTCAAAAAGACAAAAAATAAAACATGTTTAAAACTTAAGCAAGCCCTTATTGCTTTAGTATGTGAGGGGTTATCTAACCAGGATTTAGTCAGGCCGCCTGCTAGAACCACACAGTCTGGGGTCTGCACCAGGTGCCTGTCATTTAGACTGGTGTGAAGGGAGGGCACTGCCCTTTGGCAGCCCCCATGTTTAAACAGCTCTCACTAGATAATCAACCTGGCCTGGGGATATAGCTCAGTGGAATAAGCGCCTGCCTAGCAAGCACAGGGTCCTGAGTTCAATCCCCAGTACCGCCAAAAAAAAAAAAAAAAAAAAATTCACTAGATAATCAACCAAGGGACTGACAGCCACAGAATCCCAGCACTGGGGCAGAGCCCAAGATCACGGAATCCAGTTTCCTCTCCAGATTGTCCCACCCTTGCTTAGATACCTCTGGGTTAGGAATCTTGTGATTTCTGGGCATTAGAGAGGGACCATTGCGCACAAGCCCCCAAGGACTATCACCAGATTGCACTCGTGAGTGTTTATAAAGTAGTCATTCCCTGTTGTCCCTGGACTGCTGACTCCTTGAGCTTCACCTCCTGCGGGTTTGCTCATGCATCTTCCATATGCTACAAGGTGTAAATACCACACTGTTTCTGCGCTTTAGGTGTCCCTTTTCATTAAACCGCATGTCTAAACACGCGGATCAATAAAGTGCTAATGAACTGATGGGGCCGCAGCTGAAATAGCTCTCAGCTGGTGTCACAGGGGGCGGTGGGCAGGCCTGCTCGTGGGAGTGTTTAAGGGAAGGCACGACAGCCCTGAGTGTGGACCCTGAGGGGGGAATGTTTGCTTCCTTTTCCTAGAGGAGATTTTCTGTACCATGGACGCTACCGTGGTTCCCTAGGCCCAGTGGAGAGTTAGCAGCCCTGCTTCTTACTCCTTTTCACTCTGCTGGACACTGCTCGCGCAAGTATGACCAGAGTAGGAGGCAGTGGACCAGCGCCACCGAGAATGGCGAGTGCTGTAGCAGATGTGTTGTCCAGGAGCTGTGGAGGCTCCTAGGAGGAGTGTGGAGCTAACCAGGGGGGACAGATTTCCGAGCCTCCAGTGGAAGAAAAGAGAGGTTAGCCAGGTGAAGGCGCTGGAGAGAAAGAATATTCTCGTAAGAACAGAATGTGCTGACACTGTCACCGGGAGGCTAGGAGGAAGGATGCCTGCTTGTACCATCGCATGTGACTGCAGATGCTCTGGAGCAGCTCCTATTCCCAGTCTGCAGGTTCTGTTGGAGCTGGGCCTGGGCCACGGTCTGTCTAGTTGTAGGCACTTTCTATCCAGCAACTTAGCTATCCAAAGAGTGTTTCTGAGCTACACACACCATACACCTCACCCATTTAAAATATGCAGTCTAATGGATTTAGTACATTCAGAATTGTGACCATTGCCATAATTGACTTAGAATTTATTTCATCACCTCTGATGGAAACCCTCTGACAGTCACCCTTGTCCCCTCTGAATCCCCACTAAGCCCCAGACAACCATTCATTCATTTTCTGCCCCTACAGATTTGCCTTAGAGAATTCATATAAATGAGTTCATATAACATGAGGATTCTTGCAACTGGCTTCTTTTGCTCTAGCATAATGTTTTCAAGTTGTATCCGTGTTGTAACCTATTGCAGGACTTTATTCCTTTTGATGGCCAGATAATATTCTTCTGTTCAGGTACCATGTTTTGCCTCTCTGTCAGTTGATGACTCTGGATTGTTTCTGCTTTTTGGAGTTTTAAGAATATCACTACTCTGAAAGATTGTGTTTAAGTTTTTGTTTTTATTTTTTGTGTATATATACATAGGAGTTAAATTGAGCCACATCATAATTGTATATTTAACTTTTTGTGTACATGCTTGATGATTTTCAAAGACAGAGGTACCATTTTATATTTCCACTAGCAACGCATGAGGGCTCTTAATTTCTGAATTCTTTGTTGACACTTGCTATTATCTGCTGATCTGATGATTAACCATCCTGGTGGTTATTAAGTGGTTTCTCTTTGTGGTTTTTTTCCTGGTGACTAGTTATGTCAGAGCATCTTTCCATGGGCTTGCTGGCCATTTGTTTATCTTCTTCCAAAAAGGACCCCGTGCCTGTTTTGAACTTCCAATGGAATGACCTGAGATTTATACTTTTTCTTTTTAAGTGAAATTCATCTATGTGCCATAGGTAAGCTGATAATGGCTTCCAAAGATATGTCCGTGTCCTGATCCCCAGGACCTGTGCGTGTTACCTTATTTTTTAAGAGGGGTTTTGCATATATATTAAGGCAAGGATCTTGAAATGATTGCCCTTCAGAATTCAGATGGGCCCCACACACCACTTACACACGCGCCCCTGAGAAGACAAAGGGTGCCTTGACACGCACAGAGGAAAAGGCTCTGTAAGGATGGGAGCAGAGGCTGCAGTACTGTGGCCACAGTCAAGGAGCGCCAGCAGCCACCAGAAGCTGGGAAAGACAGGAGCCCCCGGCCTCCGGAGGAGCAGGGCCTGAGGACACCTTTACCCACATCGCCGGGCTCCAGAGCTGTGAGAATCGATTTCTGTTGCTCTGAGACACCAAGTTTGTGGTAATTTGTTGTAGCAGCCACAAAACACAACAGGATGTTAAAAAAAAAAAGAAAGAAAGTCAAACACTGACAGTATTTAAAATGTAAAGATAAACAACACATGTATGCTGCTACTTTTTTTTTAATTCATCAAGTTTAGACATTATCTATGGAACTTTTTTTTTGAGGCAGGGTCTCACTATGTAGTCCAGGCTGGCCTTTAACTCACAGTGATCCTTCTGCCTCAGCCTCCAGAGTGCTGGGGTTACAGGCATGTTCTACCATGCCTGGTTTATCTATGGAATTTTGACGATGAAACATAGTCTATTTTGCTACCTTTGGTCACTGCCTCCCAGTAGATACTGGTTTTCCAGTTCCTTTAATTTACTGTTGCTTACTTTTACATCTCAAAATACTGTCGTATACCCAGGCATAGTGATACACACCTATAATTCCAGCACACAGGAAGCTGAGGAAGGAGGATTGCTGAGTTCAAGGCCAGCCTGAACTGCATCGCAAAACCCTGTCTCAAAAAGACAGAAAAGGAAAAGAAAGAAAGCTACTATAGTATGTAATCCCAGCACTCAGGAGGCTGAGGCAGGAGGATCGTTGAGTTCGAGACCAGCCTGGGCTACAAAGTGAGCTCAAGGCCAGCCTGAACTACATAGAAAGACCCTGTCTCAAAAAGACAAAAAACAAAAAAAGAAAGAAAAAACATGGGCCTTGGAATCAGTGAAATACAAAAATGCACCAAATGTCTTTCCATGCTCCATGGACTTCGGCCAGTCTCTTCATGCACCGTGATAAAGAACTGGGGGGCAAGTGGCCTGCTGTCCCCTTACTGCTCCTCTTCTCGCCCTGAACCTCTGACTCCTCTTGCTTTATTTTTACATTGCTAATAACCATAGTTATGTGCTTTTCAACTTGGATGATTAATTCGAAAACCAAAACCCACAGACTCCATCTGCATTACCGTGACTTCACACGTGCTGCTCTCTGTCACCCACTCAGGTCACATTTCCCTCTCTGGGTGGATTTCTTTTCCTGGGGACTCCTGCACTACTTGGTGGCATTCCTCAGTTCAAACTGTTCCTGTCATAACCGAGTCTTAAGATGTTGTCTGTTAGTCATAAATCTCAAGCTAGCTATAAAAAGTAATTAGAAGCAAGGTATAGTGGCCCACACCTGTCAATCCAGCCCTTGGAAGGCTGAGGCAGGAGGACCACTGTAGCCTAGGATGCATAGTAAGTTAAAAGCCAGACTGAATGACTTAGTGAGACTCTGTCTAAAACAACAAAAATAAAATAAATAATAGTAAAGAGTTACACCCTAAAAACTAAACATTTATGAAACTACCAGGTATACAGCTTTCTTTTTTTTGGTACTGGAAATGGAACTCAGGACCTTGTGCTTACCAGGGAGGTGCTTGTACCACAGCTGCTGCTCTTTAACATTACTTTTTTTTCCACACTGGAGATTAAACCTGGGGTCTCACATTGAGCTCCTTATCTCTATATTTTTTAGACAAGGTCTAGTTAAATTTCCCAGGCTGACCTCGAACTTACGATCCTCCACACCAACCTCTTGAGTAGCTAGGGTTACAGGCATGCACCACCACACCTGGCTAACATTATTACTTTCATAAACCCTCTCTGTAATTCCTTAGTTTATCTTCCACACCTGACCCTGACACATTTTTTCTGTGAAGAACCAGATAGTAAATAGTTTAGGTTTTGTAGCTCATGCAGTCTCTGTGATAAGCATCCATCCTGTGTAGACAAAAGGAACTCTAGACTATGCCTAAACAAATGCACAAGGCCAGGTTCTGATACAAACTTTGTTTACTGTAATCCCAGCACTCAGGAGGCTGAGGCAGGAGGATCCTTGCAAATTCGAGGCCAGCCTGGGCTACAAAGTGAGCTTAAGGCCAGCGTGAACTGCATAGCAAGACCCTGTCTCAAAAAAACAAAACAAAACAAAAAAAACTATCACAGAAGGTGGCCAACTAGATTAGGCCCATGTACCTAGGCTGGCCAGCCCCTAGTCTGGAAGAATAAATCCTGACTCTTCTATCGAGGAAGACAATGAAGATTTCAATTTGGAAGGTGCTGAATAATCTAAATTGATATGACTATAACATGGGTCACACAAAACAAAAATGTACACTTGAAAATCAAAAATTCCAGATATTTTTAATATGGGTCATCTCAGAGCCCTAGGAGGAAACGAGCCTACGGAGGCTGCGCTCCTACAAGGCTCCATTCCTTGAGCAAATCAAGGAAGACAGAACAGAAAAACATCTTTCATCTAACTGCACATTTCTGGGTCAAAGGTGGCCTTTCAACTCCAAAAATAGAATTTCTTCCCAAAACCCACTTCTTGCTGACAAGAAGTGTGAACCCTTGGATTTCTAACTGCGAAAGGGTGCAGTTTGTGATTGTTTCCTCAGAGCATCCAAATGAAACCCTGAGCGGTCAGATTAGATGGAGTCTGTGACAATTGCTGGGACATTGCCAGCGTTCAAGGGCGTCAACTGGAAAACTCCACAGATGAGGGCCCAGCTCAGATTCCCAGAGATAAACCAAACTGTAAAATGAAATATACACCACATAATACTTTCTTACTGATACTATCATTTTCCTCCAGCTCAAATCTAATTTAGAGAAACTAACCCATTGGCATTGCCTTTGGAATTATCCACTAGAAAAGCTGAGAGACTAAGCCAGCACAGAAGACTTAACGCTTGTATAACCCAAACAGCCACATTTAGGGTCCTTTTTAATATCTAAGCCACTAAGAAACCATCCACTTTAATCAGCCATCATAATAAACATCAGTGTAGAGTTTTAAGTGACTTGACACAATGCAGCCTTCTGTTTTACCTTATCACGGTACCACTTGGGATTCGTGGTGCCGTTCTTCCTAAACCCGGAAAACAACAGAATCAAAGTCCGTAGCCTGGGAGACTCACAACTTTTCTCTGTGCCCACCCCAGTGCCAATGCCCAACCTTCCTGCAGGAATAGAGTTAGGGATGAAAAGCGAAGTGGGCGTGGTGACACACACCTGTAATCCCAGCTCTGGGAGGCTGAGGCAGGAGGATCGTTGAGAGTTTAAAACCAGCCTGGGCTACAAAGTGAGCTCAAGGCCAGCCTGAACCGCGCAGCAAGACCCTGTCTGAGAAAGACCAAAAAAATGAAAAAGAAGTTTGTTCTTCTTCCTCAAGTCACTATAGCTTGTTTCTGCAGGGAAAATACAGATCCTGAAAAATGCATGTTAGTGGCCTTACACAAATATTTTATAAGGACAATGTATTTTTCTCCCTCTTCAAAGAGATTGAAATTGATGTTTTAAAGAATATGTTGTTTGTAATTATTTACCTGGTGTGCTTTGCAACAAGTACTATGTGCTGTATCATAACGTGAAAACTTAGCAATTATACATGTGAGTAAAAGATGCTGCGTTTTCAGTTGTGTGCTTTAAAACAACATTTTTGCATAAGGTAAAGATTTGGTCTCATTTTTACATAGTACACCTTTCCCTTCTAACTGCCAATAGACTAAATGCCACATTTAATTAAGACCGAAAAGAACCTCTCGAGGAAATAGCACGTGTCCAGTTTGGTGAGAAAGAACCACCCCCCAGCCCCTGTGTCAGACACCGTCAGGTCCCCCTCGGTGTTCTGTATCACCTTGCAAAGACTAACATACCACCAGCAGCCCCTGGATGCAGCTGTATGGGCTTAGCTGAATAATTTTCATTTTTCTAGAGAACAAAAGTGTTGTGTGTTGGTTCTGCATTCTCAGCTCGTGTTCGGGCACACGAGGGGCTGGGATGGCACCTGTTGCTCCCTCTGAGTGAAGCCGGCAGCTGCAGGCGCCTGAGCCCTCACCATGTCTCACTCCCTCAGTTCCCCCTCTCCTTTCGGCCCTCCTGCCGGTTCCACAAAGCCTGCGTCCCTCCTCGCAGCAGTGAGGAAAGGAAGGAGGGGTTAATATTAGCCCTCGCATTTGTCCAGGAGCGTCCCCACCACTCCCTTCAGCTGCTGGTCACACTTCACCCTCTGCAGCAGATGCATACAGGACTGGGGGAAGCTCTGGACACTGTGCCCATTGCGGATTTAAAATTCTATCCAAAGCACTCCTCCCTGAGGAACAGGGTCTTCACTGTCTGTCTCCCTCTGCCCTCGGAGTGCCTTACTCAGGGACGGCCTTCTTTTTAAAAAGAATTTTTTTGTTTTCCTCATTAGAAAAGCGATTATTGTGTGTTCATGAGGAAATTCTAGAAAGCATAGAGAAATATAAAGGAAAAAATGTAAATTACCTGTAATCTTGCCGCACAGAAAAAATAACTGTTGTACGTATCTTGTTATCTGTGAGGTTGAGATATGATGGAAAGAAGGTTTCGTAACTTGATTTTCTCGTTTAGTCTACTCTGATCTGTACTGGAGTTTCTCGTGGACACATAAGTTTATACAGCCTTTAAAAGCCCTGTGTGTTGGGCATTTTGATGCTTTTGCTGTAGTTCGTACCGTGAGGGGTCCTTGCATCAAATCTGGATTGCACTGTGCTCTGTGTCCTTAGGGTCAACCTAGAGCAGGGAAGGTGTGGTGAGGAGAGCGGCTGCCCTCGCGAGGGAGAGGAGCGAGGGGGAGCAGAGGGCAGCGCGGGCTGGGGCTGCGGCCGGGGCAGCGGGCACCCGGGCCCTGGAGGGGTGAGGAGGTCGCAGACGTGCCAGGCAGGGCTTGCATTGTCCCAGAGGCTGCTAAGAAGCCAAAGGAGGGTTTCAAGCAAGACACCAGACTTGTGCCTTAGAGATACACACTTTAGTAAGTTCCTTCTAGTTGCAGTTTGTAGGCCAGGTGACAGACGAGGAGGCCAGAGAGGAAGCCGTGAAAATAGCTTAGGACAGCAGAGGAAAGTGCCAGTAGTGAACCAGTGCACATGTGTCCTCAGGGCTTGCTGGTGGATCACAGCGAGTGACAGGGAGAAGGCGGCGGCGTGAAGATCTGCAGGCGTCCAGCCTGAAATGCTGGGCGAATGGACGGTAAACTGAGCAGCCTCCATCCAAGCACAGATGTGTGGGAGCAGCTGGGCATGAAGTTTGGAATCAGATGGGCGAGTGGGACTCGAGGGTTTGGGAGTCATCAGTGTAGAGAACTGTCTGAAGCCATGTGAATGGAGGAAGAGGAAGGTGGAGCAGGCAGCAGGGTGGTGGACAAGCAGGAAGCAAGGAAGAGTGTCTCAGGCCACCACGTCACATGTTCTGGGGAGGACAGGGGAACAAGAATGACTAAGATCCCAGCACCCAAAAGGCTGAGGCAGGAGGATTGCTGTGAGTTCAAGGCCAGCCTGGGCTACATGGTAAATTCAAAGCCAGCCTGAACTACATAGCAAGACCCTGCCTCTAAAATAAATAAATACATACATACATAGGAACCAACCAAGAAAACGAGCCGAGATGACAAACTGAAGCTTCTGAAAGAGGCTGGGTCTCCTTCATTCCAGAGCTGAATAGATAAAGCCAGATCCAGATGTCTCACACCCAGTGTGTGTGGGACGTGGAGAGCTGCGGTTCTGCTGGGGCGAGCTGGGTGTGTCAGTCTCTGTGCACTCCTAACACCTATGCAGAATTTTTAGTGAGATTCTACCTGATATTGCCTGCCTTCTGCTGTTAGTATTCCCCCACTCAGCCTTCTAAAATTAATCCAAATCCCCACTACAGGCACCTCTTTAAAGACCATAGTTCACAGTGAGACATTGGTACTGCCTCGCCTCACCTGCGGCAATCCCCTAATTTCTGAAGTGGTGCCATCGAGTAAATAAACCCCCTTAGCGGCACATAGGACCTTGTATTTAGGTTTAAAAGACAGCAGATCATACCTGGTTGAAAAGTAGAAGGAGGATGGAGATCAGAAAATTATTCACAGAGGGACATTTCTGTCCTTCCTTGGTCTGACACTTGTGGCCGAGAACTGCCTTTTCACCGCTTAATGGGAAGCTGGCAGTGGAATTCTCGGTAGCCACGCTGGAGCTGGGGACAGGCCAGCGCGCTGTCTTGAGGATCACCCTCACCTAACTCCCTGGTGGGTAAGATGCCCCTGCGCCATAGGCGGGCAGCTAGGTAACAGTGGTTTGCAGCCAGGTGGTGATGTGGCCATGGAGAGTGAGTGCTGCTTTGCGTTGCCTGATCCTGGTGCTGAGACACGAATTTTCCCCGTTCAGTAAGCAGATAATACAATACTCTAGAAGCTTACATGTCCTCCCGATCACCTTTCTCTATGTGTCAGCACTGTTGCCTGTGTATATTTTGAATTTACTTTGACTTTTGTTGGAATAATCTAGCCAAACCTTCGTGAATGTGTCTGTGGTATTCATCATTATGCATGCACATGGCCATTTCTGTTTGAGTCACATGACAGGCTATTAATGCCTTGAGCCAGGTTTAGAAAATTGGGGATTTAATGCTGTTAATGCTGAGCTGATGCCATTTTTTCAGGAAAAACAACGGTCTTTATGGAATCTTCTCTGACCACATCCTTATTTGGCCTCCATCAAATTTTATTTGGTGTTGCAGAGTAAGTTCAGTATGTAAGTCAGACTCTTTCAGATAAAGTGACTGGTTTCAACTCCAAATTGAAAGTCCTAGAAGGCGCTTACAGAGTTGCAGGGCCCTGGGGGCTGTGTGCCCTAGAGCAAGCCCCTTCTGCTTCCTCCCAGCAGGCTCTTCTGCACTTCCCTAAGCACAGGGATTTGGCCTCACAGGGTCCTATGGTTTGGCTCATGCCCTGGAGAAATCTTGACTGCAGACAGCTCCAGACCTGCAGTACTCTAAGTTTAGAATGTGGGCATCCCAGTGAAAGTCCCTGACTGGCCTAGTTTGCATCCCATGCCCTCCACCTGACTCACAGGCTGGGAAGCAGGGTCCTGGGAGTGGGGTCCCAGCACAGTCCCACCCTTGGGGCCAGGGCCTTGGTCCCGGGTTGGGCGGGGAGGATCAGTTCTCCAGAGGGAGTGAAGGCAGACCACTGAAAAAAACGATCAGACAGAAGCATCCTTAACATCCTCTTGAACATCTTTCATCCATGTCCCCGAGCGGCCTGATGAGTCACCATGAAATGACTGTATCCCTTGAATTAAATTAACCTTTAGTCTGTGCTCCTTCTACACCTTATTAATGTAACTTTTTATGTTTATGATACACAGCATATCATGTAGCTATGCAGTTAGTATAGTCTTAAAATGTTATCACATTTAAGCCTTAAAACCATCTAAGCCATTTGTTATTTTATTTAACCAAACCTTTTTTTTTTTTCAAACGAACGTATTTTACAGATGGATGAGGTCACAAAAGGTTCTGTGACTTCCCCACAGCCACAGTCAGGGTACACCCAAGGGCAGGCTGAGCACAGCCCAGCGCCCTGCCTGTTCTCCCCGCAGTCGGTGGCTCAGCTCTCTGTCCCCTGCGCGTTTTGCTCGCGGCCCTTTGGTTGGCCCTGAGAACTGAGGCAGTGCTTTGGAGCCAAGTGTGCAGGAAATGACTGGCTGGTCACAAAGGCAGGAGTGCGAGGTGCTGTGGCTCCCGTGGAAATTTAGCAGGGGCCCTTGAGGTTGTGGAGCCCTGCTGGGGTCAGCAGGGTGTCCTCCATAGGAGAGCTCCTAGGGCGCCACTGCAGCTAAGGACAGGGTACCCTCTTGTGCTGCGCCCCTTCTCTGACTTCCCGCAGAGACTAGAGACCCTGAGCAGCTGAGCCTGTGGTGGAGAGGCTGCCCCAGCAGCCCCAAGTAGGGGCCGCCCACCAGGACCAGCCCTCCAGTGCCCCACCCGCTACAGCCATGGAGTCCCCTCCACAGCCCAGTGCCCCTGTGGCCCGCTTTTTTTTTTTTTTACACAAACAAGACATGTTGCTTTGTTTGTTCATTTATTTGTATTTTGTCTTTGTGAGACAGAGTCTCTCCATGCGGTCCAGAGTGGCCTTCAGCTCACTTTGTAGCCCAGGCTGATCTCGAACTGCCATGACCCTCAGCCTCCCAAGTGCTGGGATCACAGGCGTGGGCCACCACACCTGGCTCCTGTGGCCCTCTTATTTAACAGAAGTCCTGCTCAGATATAGACCCAGTCTGTAAAGTTTATTCCTGAGGAAGAAGATTTAAGATGAGCCAGAAAAGGACCAGGCATTCCTACCCCTCCCTGTGTTTCTGAGGGTGCCTCTGTGGAACACCCTCCTCCCCAGCCTTCTCCTGCCAGCTAGTCCTGCCCCTCAGTCCTGGCAGCATGTTCCACCATACTGATTCTTCCCACCACCTCCTGCCCTCATCTCCACTGCAGTCTCAGGAGCTTTCAGGGACCCCCACCCCAAGTCAGAGTAGCTTGTTTCAAGGCTCTTCTCTCCTACCCCAGGTCACTGTGAATTACATAGAGATGACCCAATGCCACAAAGTTAAAGAGCTGACCCAGGCATGGTGGTGCACGCCTATAATCCCAGCATTCCAGAGCCTGAGGCAGGATGATCTCCATAAATTCAAGGCCATCCTAGGCTACATAGCACAACCCTGTCTCAAAAAAAAAAAAAACAAAAAAAAAAAGCTGCAGAACCTTCCTGATTCCAAACCAGGGGAAGAGCCAGATGTGGTGGCCCAGGCCTATAATCCCAGCACTCAAAATTACACAAAGTGAGCTCAAGGCCAGCATGAACTGCACAGCCAAACCCTGTCTCAAAAAGACAAAAACAAACCTGGGGAAGGGCATGTGCATGAGTGGTGCCTGTCTGTGGGACACAGCTGTCATACTGACTATATGTTACATAACAATGTGAAATATCAGAGGGTACAAACTACCCTTTGGGCACAGATCTGACTGCTTACAGCCACAGACATTTGTTGGCTCACAATTCAGAAGAACAACAGTCTAAGTCATGCCACTGGGCTAAAGTCGAGGTGTCGCAGGGCCTGATCCCTCCTGGCTTCTGGTGGCTGTGCACTCCTTGGCTTGTGGCCACCACATGCCAGTGACTCTCCCACTGTTACCTCTCAAAGGACACTTGTGGTGGCACTCAGGGTCCCCTTGGATACTCTAGGACAGTCTCCCCACCGTAAGGGCCTTACATAGCCAGAGGCACAATTCTTTCTGCCATATAAGGCAATATTCCTAGGTCCTAGGCAGTAGGGCATTATTTGGGCATACACACACACACACCTACTTCAGGACTCATTCCTCTTGCCCGTGACTTCCGGCTGAGGAGCCAGCTCCAGCCCTGCACCTGTGCTTTCTCCCTTCCTGTCCTTGCCTACCTGCAGCAACAGTAGGGTCTCAATGTCTTGCTTCCAGCTCTCCAGAGGCCAGGGGAGGTTGGACATTTCCTCCCGTCAGGCTGCCTTTTCTTTTTTGTACCAGGGATCAAACTCAGGACCTTGCGCTTGCCAAGCAGGCACTTATGCCACTGAGCTACATCCGCAGCCCTGAGGCCGCCTTCTTGCCCCATGCCCAATGGGCCAGGAGAGGGTAGAGCTCAAAGGGGCCAATTTGTTACCATAAGAATCAAGACATTTGGCTTTCTGTGAATTGTGTGGAAAATGCCTGCCTCTGCCTTTCCGCCAGGCTGTCTGTAGAATTTAAAGGCCATGAAGACAGAGAACAGATCTTTGGCTGTTGGCCACAGCGCTGCCTAGCAGCGTCTTGACGGAGTCTCAGTTACCATCATCCCGGGCAGACCCTCCTCAGAAAACCACCGCCACACCGGCACCCGGGGTGTGTAGTAAATGCCAGGCGCAGCTTCAGGTGCCGTGGTGTTCTGAAGCCCTGTCAGACAGAGACCTGCTCATGTGACCATGTTTAAAGCAAAAGGCTGAAGCATGTGCGAAGCTCCGGGATGAAGGAAGGCGACAGAGACTCCCACTGTGGTGTCCTGGAAGGCTATCACGAGGAGCCAGCCCCAGCGCGTGACAGCCCATGGTGGCTGCTCTTGCCATTCACTCCTGTGTGACACGCAGAGAGGCTGGGCTGGGGAGAAGGAGCAGCGTCGTGGACACTGTGTATCTGTGCTATAATACTTCGTATGGGAGGGAATGACGAACAGCTCCAGAGCATCAGTGGGACAGCTTTCTTGTGTGGCTCCCTCCTTGTCCGGAGTAGCCATGCCTTGAAAACGGGAGTCTCCACTTAGGAGCCCACAGAAGGAAGACTTCACAAGTTACAAGGGGTGACCAGGGTCCTGAGGAAACAGTCTGGGGCTCGCGTCAGTGACGCGGCCGCAGCCTTCGCTTTGTGGCTTTACCTTAGATACATGCACTCTCTGGGAGTCTGCGGGCCCCACTTTCACACAGGGGCACAAGTGAAGTTTTTTTTCAGACTCCAAGTTGAGGAAGGACTTGGTTTGAATAGATACTGTGTTCAATTAAAATAGGAGGCTCAGAAAAGCAATTTGAAGATGAAAGAACTTGAGACTGACTGAGGGTGTCGCTCAGTGGCCAAGCACCTACCTAGCCATGCGCCAGGCCCCAGTTTCATCCCCAGTACCACACAAAGAAGGAGGAGAAGAGAAGTTACTTGATACTGCCTGGAGGTCTGACTCGAAGGGTGGGGAAGGGTGGAGGTGTGGTGAGGAGCACAGAGGGAGGAGTGTGCTCAGGGCAGCAGAGCTGACACACGCTGGGGAGACGCCACGCCCTGTGCTGGAGAATTAGGAAAAGCTCCTGGAGTGATGCTGATGAAAAACAGCAAAGAGAAATTGATCCGGAAAAGGGACCAAGAGTTTTCTAGACTGGACACGGCGTGCGCACATGCCAAGGCATCCGGGTGAACAGGGATGTGGCGGGAGAAGCGACGGCTCAGTAACCGAAGGCTCCGGGAAGAGCAGAGCAGCAGGAGGGCGGGAGGAGACGTGCGGTCTGGCCCAGCTCCCCGGGCTCCTGCTCCTGAGAGCAGTGCGGGCAGCAGCAGCTCCTCTCTGCTGTCTCCCCCGGCATCTTCGTCTCCAGGGGGACAGTGGCCGCACCTCGGGCTCCTTTAGGGATCTGGGAGAGCCTGAAGGAAGCTGTTGGAACCAGTACCCACAAATTGCCCTGTGCCCTAGATCTGATATTTCTGGGGCAGAGAAATTTGGGCCCTGAAAGTTGAAATCAATCTTCCTTTCTAGCGGGGTTCTGGATGCGTCTCCAACCTTGCACAGACGTTCGGTTATTTAGCTCTGATGTCACACTATATCCCCCAAGGAAGAAAGCCCCCTAGATCACCTAAAGAAACAAGGAATTTTAGAGATCACCTGCCAAGAAACGTCAAGTAATCCTAACTAGAAATCAAACCAGAGCAGCTGCTGTGCGCAGCTGCACACCATGCACCCGCTAAAGCAGTTCGTGGGTCTAAAAATAACCAGGGCCACGAAGCTGCAGCATCAGGTCCCTCTCAGTGAGCGAGCCACAGAAACCACGTGGGGAGAAGGAGAAAGGCAAGGTGCAGCCTGGCCCACCAGAGTACCAGCCGGGCAGCCTAAGAAGTAACACCAGGAGTCCACAGGTCCCCACTCACAAGAGCGGACTGAACCTCACGCGCCCCATGTTACAGATGGTGGAAAAGGCACGTTGGCCCCGACCTCTTTCAGGATGAAAATTCCTAATCTCAGCTACAACCCAAGCCCAGCTGCCTAAGGAAGACCAAAGGATCAAAATGTGGAAATAAGTAACGTCATCATCTCCACTCTGCCTCTAGATCATTGGCGCAGAATCGGGGACACTCTGCTAAGCACCTTTTTTAGTTGAGAAACCAAGACTGGGACTTTCTCAGACATGGAGGCAGACTGAGGCGAGGTCACAAGGAAGCGCGCTTCACCAGAGACGGAGCAAGAGGATGCTTCTTTCACTGTGGGAAATCAGAAAGACATATATCCTCCCTTAGCCCCGGAGGACATAGAAATGCTTTCCCATGCATAGGAAAACACTAGCACATTTTTAGTGCTTTTTTTTTTTTTGTAAGAAAAATTATTTGACCCATGGTTATAGCAGCTCTATGGTCATTATAGTTACAGAGCAGCATGTGCTTAGTAAGCTCTTTCTAGTGCTCTAGGCACCAAACTGAGAGCACTCAGTTATGGATTTTCTTTTTTATTTTTTACTGTTTTGAGACAGGGTCTTACTATTTAAGTTGGGCTGGCCTTGAACTCACTATGTAGCCTGGGCTGAGGTCAAACTCCAGATTTTTCTTTTTTGATCTTCACAAGATCTCTGTTGGGGAGACTAGGAAATTTGTCAAGAGTTTGCCGCTTGTCTGAGGGGAAGTCAGGCTATCTCACTCCAAAGCTGGCACCTTGGCTGGATATGGTGGTGCATGCCTGTAATCCTAATACTTGGGAGGCTGAGGCAGGAGGACCACTGTGAGTTCAAGGCCAGCCTGAACTGCAGAGCAAAACTTTGTCCAAAAGGACAAAAAAAAAAAAAGCTGGCACCTTAGATGCTGAGGTGCCTCAGACATTGTTGGGTCAGGAGAGAGTGCTGAGGGAGTAGCTCAGAAGTGGAGGGCTTGCCAGCCCATCAGAGGCTCTGGGTTCGCTCCCCCACACTGCATGAGGACTGACAGGAAGGATTTTTTTTATAGCCTTTTCAGTTTCCTGTGGAGAGTTTTTCTGTTTCTCATTTACATTCTGCTCTTTCATTATTGGTGACATTCACGCTTCTCCCCTTGCTCTGCCTCCCATCAATGATATGAATGATATGAATGAACACTAAATCAGAATTAGGAGGTGCAAGGTGAGTTTCACATCCGCCGGTAACTGCACACACGATCACAGACACCTCATGCCCCGTGGGCATGCTTTCTCATCTGTGAAATGAAGTCGCTGGGCTGGAACCCAGGTCCACTAAAGACCTCCTGTCTCCCTGGCCTCTGGCAAGCCCTGGTACTCCCTGGCCCTGCCTCGGGTGTGATGGACAGGCAGAGAAACACAAACAGCTGCACAGGTCTCTGCGAGGCTGGGGACACGCGAAGACAGTCTGGAGACAGACAGGCCGCGGACACTGCTCCGTGGGACACCCAGCCGAGCTGGCCCTCCTTACAAGGGTGCGCGCGCTCGTCACCCAGCTCTGCAGCCTCCCTGGCCCTGCTCTCGTGTTTCCCTGTTCTGTCACGAGGGTCCTCATACTGCCTCCCCTTCCCACTGCCCTGTGTACCACGTCACCCTCCCCTCCTCGGATCCCGGCCCCTCTTACCGTCACGGCTCTGTAGAAGCCCGTGTCTACGAAAGAGGCAGTCCGTCTTGTCTTCCTAATGTGTTCACCAAGTCCCCTTCCCGGGCATTACAGTGCCTCAACTCATTTTTTTAAGTCAACACCTCCAACTTAAGAAGGCCTCGGAGGGCCAGGGACATAGCTCAGTGGCATAAGCGCCTGCCTGGCAAGTGCAAGGTCCTGAGTTTGATTCCCAGTACCCCCCGCCCCCCGCCAAAAAAGAGAAGGCCTTGGAGAAATTCAGGAAGTCTAGGACAAAATTCTTTCACTCCGACCACCCCTGGGGGACCTATTTTTGGTCAAAAGACTTCCTGGACTCTAATCTTGGTGTTTTGCACTCACTATCAGGAGGCACAGCCTGCAGTGGTGAGAGGGCAGTGGGGCTGGTAGATGGGCTGGAAACCCACAGAGACCATGTACTCGATTCCTTGATCAGATTTTTCAGTCCTTAACCGCAGAACGTAAGCTTGTCTGCTCCTGGAAGATATGTAAATGTTATTAGCTATGCATATTTGAAGTATTTTCGAGAAACTGAGATTTAAGTAATCCAGGATGGCTGGTTAGGATTATAAGGACCCAGAAGTAATCACCACCCCTATCTCAGCAAATTGGTGCTTATCCAAGTCATTGTAAATTGTCAGTCATTAATTTCAATAATATTTGCACTTCAGTAAATATCCCCATAACCTTTGGCTACCAAATATAGGAGGAGTTCATATGAGGAATTAAAGTTCCTCTTACTGTAACTTCTGTAGTGTTCTCTCCATTCCTTTCGTGATTGCGTGGGAGAGCGGAGGCCTTTGTCCCTCCGAGCCCACCCTGACAGGAAGATGGCGTTACGCTCATTTTAGACTGCAGAAAGTGTGCATCACTTGGGCCCTCTCATCCCTATTTTAGGTGTGTTTCCAAGGAGTAGGATGGTTGTCATGGTGTACAGAGACCTTCTTCCCTGTCAGAATGCAAGAATACAGCAGTAGGCAGCTGAGGGAGGCACGGGCCATCTGTCCCTGAGCAAGGGGTCTTTAGGAAATAAATAGCCTTCTGGCCGGGATGTTTTAGAAGTGTTGCTGCTGAAATCTGAACTCACGGTCGGTACTTTCTCAAGGCTCAGTTCTGAAATTTCAGGCCTCCTAGTTGAGGTGTGGTCTGCGAGGTCAGCCCAGGGCACCTATCCTCCCAGTCCCTCCTTGCCACCCACTGCCGCCCCACATACCACCCGCACGAAGGATGAGCTTTGCCTGTCCGCATTGGCTGCAGTAAGGCCTGGGCTCTGGAGTGCAGGCAACAGTACACATTTGTTACGCAGCCATTTCCCGTCCACATCCGCCACAGTGTCTGGCTGGCGTTGCTGCTCTACCCTGGGCTGCCAGAATGGCTCCCAGAGTACTCAGGGAACACTTCGGATGCTTGGAATGGACACAGAATCCTTCTAGACAGACAGTGGCGGTGCTGACCATGAGGCCATGACAGAGACCCAGTCAGACCCAGCGCCCTCTTATTCCTGGGAATCCCACCACAGCCGGTAGCAGAGCAGTTGGGAGCCAGCTCCCTACCAGCCCACTGGAGCTTGTCCCACGCCTATTATTCATCAACGCGCCTCTTTAATATCTTACAAAGCATGGTGCTCCAGACCTAGGAGAGATGTGTCATAAAGGGGAGACTGCCCCGTGACTAAAAAGGCATGTGTTCCTGCTAACAAACCACTATGCACTGTTTTCCAGAACTCCCCAGCCATACCCCGTGGCGCACTGTTTGGCTTCCTAGCAAGGCACTGGTCCTGACAGGCCATCTCTGGGCGCAGTCTCGGCCCTAGACGTCCTCTGTGGCCTTGGGGTGTGCACAGTGGCAGGACTACCGCAGGTACCACCTTCCCTTGTGAGCCAAGTTCCATGAGGACTCGGCAGCCCCGGGGATGGAGGAGACCAGCTTCAGGCCACGCACAGTAGCTTCGTGGATCTTTCCCAGCTCATGCTGAAATTATTTGAGAGATAATACCACAAGGTTGGGCTTCAAGTCAAAAAATAAAAAATTGATTTTCTTTTTCTGGAGCTGCAATGTGAGCAGGAAAGTTGTCCTGTGAGTCAGCCACTGCAGGAAGGTTCCCGTGGGCCCCTAGGCTTCAGGGGTTCCGCTAAGCCTATTTCCAGTGTCTGCAGGGTGACCCTTTCTCCAGCTTCTCCTTTTAGCTCTTTCTGGCTAAGGCACAGGCCTGGTTTAAAAAAAAAGAAAACGTGTGCCCAAATCCTCCCTCTCCTCACGTCTGTCCTGTGCACAACACACCAGCCCTGGTGGACCCCCAGATCCATATCCCAGCTCCCCCGCAGCAGCCGGGGAGCTCATCAGTATGCCAGCAGATGATCTCAGCCCCCAGTCATCACCTTCTGTAGAAAGACAAACAAACAGAAACAGGCGGAAGGAAGGAAGGGGGGCTATAAATCATGCATAAAGCGAATCTCCTCGGTGGGCATGCCTGTGTTTGAGCACATTTTCCACCCACGCCCGCGGCACCGCGTTCGCAGGGGCCGGTGGTGGCAGCAGCGGCAGCAGCATCTTAATGTCAGATGGAATCACAGGGGCTGCGTTGCCATGGCGACCAGGGGACCCGTGGCCCTAAAAGCGGCAGCCTCGGGCAGGCGGGGCGAGCGCCGCCGCCGCCCCCTCCCTGCCGCAGCCCACCCTCCTCGGCGCGATCCCTCTTTGTCTCGCCTGGGCTCCCCCTGCCCCTCCCCCTCCCGCTCCGGCCGTCCTCTCCCAGCCCCCTTTCCTCTGTGCCCCCCCAGCCTCCGGGCTCTGTTCCCCAGCAGATGCGTGGCACAGGGGCAGTGTGGGGATGGGGACCGTGGCCTGAAGCCCGTATGCAGTGCTAGGGGACCTGACACCTCACTAGAAAGTAAGTCTGTGAGGAGGATAAGGGTTGAAGCGCTGGCTGGAACTTGTCTCCCTCACCTGGAGCTCTACGCCTTGGTGCCTATCTGGCAGCGCTAGCCTTGACCTCTGTGGAAGCCTGTTCAGAGGTCCCCACCTGTCCCCTGCCTGACTGCTGTGTGGCCTCACCCTGCTGTAGGAAGCGGAGCCAGGAGTCAAGACAAAGCCCTGTGCAAAGGGCCAAAAGAGTCCCTACCGATCTCCCCTACACTGCCACACTTCCTGTTGGCCTGCTGAGAGTGAGCAGAGAGGGGTTACCTTTCAGGGCAGGCGCGCTCATTCCCCTGGCTGGGGAGCCGTGCTCTTGCTTCCCCAAGATGAAGCTGAAATCACTCACCACATCTGGCCACAGAGGACTCATCCTCTACTGAGTTCTCTCGAGATGGGATGGCTACCGAGATCAGAGTCCCCCATTGACTGAGGGCAGGGGCATAATTGTGTGAGCAAAGTGTGCTGGTGCCGGCATTCGCTATGACCTGGAGACTGGGCCACAGCAGTGACCCCAACCTGTAGGCCTTCTGTCATCCTTTGTCCTGCAGCAATACAGCAGCACCAATGCACTGGCTTTGGAGTCAGATTAGCTCAGATTCTAGCTAATGCCATCTTCCAAAACACAGAACAACAGAAACCATCAGCCAGGCGTGATGGCGCACATTTGTAATCCCAGCACTCGGGAGGCTAAGGCAGGAGGATCATTGTGAGTTCAAGACCAGCATGGGCTACAATGTGAACTCAAGGCCAGCCTGAACTGCATAGGGAGACCCTGTCTCAAAAAGACAAAAAAAAAAAAAAAAAAAAAGAAGGCCTGGGCACAGAGGTAGTTGTAGCAATCCTAAAGGCTGAGACAGGAGGATTGATTGAGCCCAGGAGGGCAACACCAGCCCAGGCAGCACAGTGAGATCTTGTCTTAAAAGAAAGCAAAAAAGGAAGGGAAGGAGTTGGAGAAAGAAAGAAAGAAAAGGTTTATTCCCACTCTATCTGAGTATCCACCAAAAAGAATACTCCATGGTCTCATTAAAATAAATTTTTTTCCAGACACTATGTATAACAAATAGGCTTTGATCTAACAGTATATTTTGGAAGGACTTCTTCCGTGCTCTAAAAGTCACAGCTAATATTCAAAAGATGAAACACTGATTTGCAGCCAGAAACCTTGCACTGGCCCTGGTGTTCCGGAGTAGGTGCCTCTCCAGGGTCTTCTTGTTTCCATGACATACTGAGAGCCTCTTGCTCCCGCTCCTGCCTCAGAAGCATAAGGTCCACTGTTAAGGTGGTGGAAGACTGGGGTTTTAGCTTTACAGCCCCCACCCAGATGTGTTTGTGAGTCTGCACACAGGGCAGCCTCTGGGCTGATACACAGTAAGTGCAACTGGCTGTTGTGGAGAGGGGGTTCTGAGATCCAGAAAATAGAAGCAAGAGGAAAACTGTACTTTACGCGCACGCGCACACGTGTGTGTGTGTGTGTGTGTGTGTGTGTGTGTGTGTGGCTATATACATACCCTGGTACTTGTGAATATTATACCATGTGCATTTTTTATTCACTTTTTAAATAAAACTTTGTAATATCACAGGAAGGGTAGATAAGACGAGGCCCCCAGGTATGTGACCCCGTGCCTGCCATCCCGCTCACCAGTGATGGGGCGTAATTTAGGGTTACGGTTCCCAAAGCTGACTGGAAGCGCATGTGGGCAGAGCAAGGCCTGCCTCACCCGTTACCGGGTCTGCGAGGGCTGGCGCACAGGACTCAGTAAATGTGTGTTGGATGAAGAAATCAGAAGACATGGACCAGAACGGGGCGATGCCAGAGTATGGGGTGGAAAGGAGAGGGGCAGGGAGGAGGGAGCAGGGCTGGCATCTCCCTGGCTGCCCCTTCGAGCGTTGCTCCTCGGACACACTCCTTAGGAAAGCGCCTCCCTGAGGTGCCCCAGACAGTTCGTGTAACTGTTCTCTCTCGTTTGTAGCTGAAATTTTTGAGAATAAAACCTGGGATTACAATCAGTGAATTGTACACGCAGTGACCCATCCCACCCCATGATGCACTCTGGTTTCCCCAGATCAACTGCGGCCCAAAAATACTCAGTGGAGAATTTCAGAAATAAATACTCCACGTGTTTAAATAACTTTTATTACAGCTCCTGTAATTGCTCTGTTTTAGGGTTGCTGGTCTCGTACTTGCCTGCTTATACATTGAATTTGATCATAAGTATGTGTAGGAAAAATGTATATAGAGGGTGTGGTACTAATCTGAAGCTTGAGGCATCCTCTGGGGGCCCTGGGCTATACCCCCAGCGGGTAGGGGACTGCTGTAAGGGAAGCCTGTCGTTGCTAAGCCAGCTCCCAGGCAGTGACTGCGACATGGATCCAAGCCCGGCAGCTCTTGTCTATGGCTCCTGGGGAAGATGGCGTTAGAACAGCCGGAGCGTCACGGCACAGGGCCATGACCGAAGGAAACAGCCTGGTAACTTTTAGGGCCACCGTTTCTCCTCAGCATCTCAGGTCACCCAAGTGTGTGCAATCAAGGCAGAGGATCTCTGCTCTTTGGAGAGTTTATTTCAGGTCCTACGCTGATGGTAATATACTTCCCACAGAACAGAGGAAAAAAAGAGATTGTTTGCTTCTCCCCACTTGACGTTGTTTCTGGGCTGCTGGTAGAGCCTCTCTTTGCCTTAAAAGCCTCAGGGTCCCCCCCTCTGACAGCCGATTAACACAAACATGTAACTGCCTAATCAGGCCACACACCACTTCCCAGACTTGCCTGGGCAGTAGTGACCTAAATATTACTCAAAGTGGCTCATGTCCAGCCCCAGAGGAGCAGTGTGTTTGGCGTGAGTGTTTCATGCTGATGAGGTTCAGTCAGTAACTCAAACTCCCCATAAGGATGGCTGAATCATTGGAGGCTGTGAATTAGCCCTTTAGCCAGAAAGCAGCGGCGTAGAGTTTGTATTGAGTGATTCGCTTTCCAGCAGCATCACATATGTACCCACTCAGCCTCTCTGTTGTGCCATCTCTAATTGATACATGGGACAAAACCAGCAGGAATGGGGAAGTGGCCACACCCAGGGATGCCAGCCAGCCATGGGGGAAATCTTTGGAAAATGTGACTCCCCTGCTTGAAAGCCAGTGAGGTTAGCGGCAGATTGTTCCGCCTCCTTTCCCAGGTAGCCCAGCAGGCAGCAAGTAAGGCCTGTGTCTGATGCCACTAACACTGTAAACACACACAGCAGGGAGATCTGCCTAAACTGGCCACGGAGGCATCAGACGCAATCGGCTTTCACTAGAAGTGTGGCTGCCTTCAAGGTCACACTGAGGTTGGCAAGCCTGTGGGGACACTTCACATTGATGCCTCCTGGAGCCTGGGAGCAAGCCACGGAGGGTTGCTCTGGGCTCTTGGTTGAGGTTAGTGATCATGGAGAAAATGGAATCTCTTCATGGCAGCAAGAAGGGCACAGATGTGGCCTGAGAGAGTCCACACCCTTATTTCCAGCTGGCAAGCTCCAGCCCAGACCTAAACAACCCATTTGTGGAAACTTTAAAAATAAGAGAACAATCAGATGGACTGGAGTCCCCACGGGGCCTCAGATGTGTCCTCCAGCAGTGGTGTGGCAAGTGGCTTCTGTGATGTGGGATTCCTGAGCGAGAAGGACTGGGCCACCACCACCAGCTCCTCTCTCATTTAGGGCCAGAAATAGATGCCCTATCCCAGGAAAAGGGAAGTCGGGCTGCGTGGAATGTTTCATCTGCTGGGATATTGTTCAGCTCAGCCCGGCAAGATTACTGAGTTCTCAGTTCTGTAGCAGAGGCATTGAGTAAGAGGCTGAAAATTGATGCATTATGTACTCGCTTAAAATAGCAAATGCAGAACAGGAAAAGCCGCGCTGCTAGGCAGTGTGCAGAACACAGCGGTAGGGAGGCCCGCCTTCCCTCTGTTATTAGCAGCGTGAGAGTGTGCACTGGAGCAGGGGTAGATTTTCCATGGAAAGCACTCATGGGGTGGTGGCTCCTTTCCACAGTGAAATGAGGGTGCACTTTTTAGCCAGCATAGCTAAACAGGTGGCAGAAAGTGGCAGTTTGCTTCTTTTCATCTGGTATTGGGGCTGGTTTATGAGATAGTTACTTCCGTTTTAACCTCTCTGAATTCGCTTCAGCACCAAACTCCCCAGTTACTTGCAGGTATTCTTCTCCAGGGGTACAGTTGCCTGGATGGGCAGGAAGGTTTCATAACGGTCAAGTGGAAAATGCATAAAAGGAACCGTGAGCCGGGGATAGGGCACTGTCTGTACAGTAATCCCAGCAGGTGGATTGAGGCCGAGGCAGGAGGAATGAAAGTCCCAACCCAGCCTAGGCAACTTAATGATTTAGCAAGAACCTGTCTCTAAAGTAAAAAAAATAAATAAATAAAAAGGGACCTGCAGATATAGCTCAGTGTAAAGGCCCTGGGTTTCATCCCTAGTACCAAAAAGCAATTTTTTTAATTTTAAAAAGCCAGGCATAGTGGTGCATACCTGTAATGCCAGCACTCAGGAGGCTGAGGCTGGAGGAGCATTGCAAGTTTGAAACCAGCCTAGGCTATATAGTGAGTTCAAGGCCAGGACTACATAGCAAGACCCTGCCTCAAAATCAAACAAATATTTCTTTTAAAAATTAGAGACACCGGGCTGGGGATATAGCTCAGTGGAATAAGCGCCTGCCTAGCAAGTGCAAGGTCCTGAGTTCGATCCCCAGTACCGCCAAAAAAAAAAAAAAATTAGAGACACCTGTGTCACCACACCCAAGTTGACACTATCTTTTGTCAGCTAAGTGGGATTCTTAAAATACCCAAGTCCAAATTAAGAGAAAACAGCCCTAGAAGATGGCATGCTTGTTTCTTGGGAGGTTTACAAGGTCAGGAAACAGGCCCTGAGCCCAGCACTCACCCCCCAGGGCCTCACCCTGCAGCTCTTCAGCAATGGCAGATGGGCTCCTAGGTCCTGGCACTGTACTAGCCTCGGTCCCACCTCAACATTCTTAGCTGGGGATGAGAGGTCACTAACTGTGAGGCGTGATGGTGCACACCTATAATCCCAACACTCAGGAGGCTGAGGCAGGAGGATCATTGTAAATATAAGGCCAGCCTGGGCTACAAAGTGAGCTCCAGGCCGGCCTGAACTGCTTAGCGAGACCCTGTCTCAAAAAGACAAAAAAAAAAAAAAAAAAAAAAAAAAAAGTCACTAATCATCCCACTTGGGTGAAAAGGATTAACCACTGATTGGAGCCCTGGGCTATCTGAGTCCAAACCTGGTGCTCTTTCTTTTTTTTTTTTTTTTTTCAAACCTGGTGCTCTTTCCCCAGGCTCCTAAACGTGGAACCCAGGAGTCCCTGTCCCCATCTTGTTCTGCTGCCAACTGGAACATCCGGCTTAGATGTGTTAAAACTAAAGTTACAAAAGTTAGCATCTGAGAAGACAACAGTTTTCCTAGCCTGGGCGAGTACAGCAGTTCAGGTGCCCGTGGATAGGGACCGCTGCTGATGGTTCAATAAACCATGATCTCCACTGTCACTGAACACTGGTCACTGAGAATTGCCCAAACCTTTTGGGTTTTGGTTTTTGGTTTTTGGTTTCTTCGGCAATACTGGGGATCAAACTTATTGCCTTCACACTGAGCTAAACCCTCACCCTGTTTTAGTTCTGATTTTGAGACAGTGTCTCACTGAGTTGTCTGATCTGGGCTGCCGCTTGTGACCCACCTGCCTCAACCTCCCAAAGTGCTGGGATTGCAGGTTGCACCACCACACAAGGCTGTAACTGTCCAAGTTCTTCTAAGTTGCCACAGTTTTAGAAACTTTGCAAAGCAGGCACTAAACTTCCTTTGTTCTCTTCTTCTTTATATTGTTGCTCCTAGGAATAGTGTTTTCTCTCTTTTATTTTTTTTTTTTTTTGGAAGGAGAAAGGTTTATTTAGCTCACAGTTTGTAGAGATTTCAACCTGTCATCAGTGGGCTCCAGGCATGGCAGACAGGCATCTCAGAGAAGAAACAGTCCATGGCAGGCAGAAGGCAGCAGGCAAGCCTAGAAATAAATAGTATTTTCTAAAAGTTCAGACAGTTTCACATAAAGATCACTGGAAAGAATGGGAGTGGGAATTTAGAGAAAGAAGAACTTTGAGTAAAAAGCGAGAAATCATAAGGAGTTTGAGATGGACGAACACGGCAGTCAGGGGTTGCAGGTAGGCTGCCTGGCTACCCATCCTAACACCAAAACCTCACATTCCAGCCGTTGTATTTGCTGTCTTTTCTTCCTTATTCCCCTCCACTGCAGATTGAGCCCACGCGTTCTCTACCACCAAGCCACCTCACCATCCCATGTTAAATTTTGAGACAGGGTCTTGCTAAATTGTCCAGGCTGGCCTCAGACTTTCAGTCCTCCTGCCTTAGCCTCCGGAGTAACTGGGATTACAGGCGTGCACCACCACACCCAGCTTGCTCTTAATAAAGCACACCACCATGATAACACTGTAAATTCTGACTTTGCAGTAGAATTTGCTTATAATTAGGTTTAGGGGAACGGTTTCGGTACATGGGGTACTTCACTGGGTCATACGCCTTCTGTTAAGGAGGAGAGCCCCGAGTTCCGTGTACTCCTGGGTCTGCAAATGCACAGTGGGACCTCTTGGGTCTTCCAGGAGAAGTCAGACTCAGTGTTGTGCCCAGTGGAACTCCTCTCTTTAGCGCCTCCACACTCACACTGAAAACTCGAGGCCGTGGTGGGCCCCTCGGATCGTGTATACTCAGTCCAGCAGCAGCACCCAGGCCGAAGCCCCGCCCCACCGTCTTTGCCCCGTTACCAGCACAGCCCCGTCCCCCAGGACCTACGGCTTCTTGCCTGGGAATGTGCACACGCCGCCCACCCACATCCCTTGCTGCACCTCTGCTTTGCTGTTTTGGCTCTCATGGGGGCCCTAGAGGCCACACCCTTCGGGCACAGGGCACACAGACTGGGCTTGGGGCTTGGGGCAAGGGGTAGGAAGGCTGATCCTAAACCTGCCAGGACTCAGCCAGTTGCAGGCCTTGGGAAATGCTCAAAGAGAAACAACGCACCCCCTTCTCTCCTAGAGGACCCTTAGGGGTGTCTGCTAGCAGCTCACAGAGGTGAGCCTGGACCCCTGAACGCCAGCCCCAGGCTTGCCATTCACAGGCCTGCACTGCTGCCCTCACTCCCCCCAGGCGCACCATCTGATCTTTGGAGTCCTTCAAGGGCAGTTCTCCCCTTTTTGTCTGTAGGATCTTGGTGACCCCTAAAGGGTAGGGAGTCCCAGACGGAGGACAGTTAGAACTTGAAGGTCGTTACTGAGCCTGGGAGCAGGCTTGAAAAGCTGAGGCAGGAGGATCAAAAGTCCCAGTCCAGCTTGGGCAGTTTAGCAACTTAGCAAGACCCTGTCTCAGAAAATAATAAATGGACTGAGGATGTAGCTCAGCGTGAAGGGCCTGGGTTCGATGCCTGGTAATGCTTCCCCTTAAAAAAAGAAAGAAAATGCTAAGGACTTTATTAGTGAAAACAGACACTGGCTAAGTGGTGAGTCACTGTCAGCGTGCCACCAAGGGCTGTCGGTGCTCACCGCCCTTGTCCCTGGCTCGGTCTTGGTCCGTGTCTGCAGGGAGAAAGGGGAGCACAACAGTTGTGGACCAGGGCTTGCGAGCATTTCCTAAGAAGGTGTGGCCAGCTGCCTGTCGAAGCTGCAGGCACCCTGGGAGCCGCAGGGGTCCTGTGCCCTTCAGACCCTGCATGAAGCTATGGCCACACCTGCCCCACCTGTGAGCCCTGGTGAAGGAGGCTGGATTGTTACTCTCTGGCATCCCAGAGCTTGGTGTTCCTTGTAGAACAGGTTTGAAGACAATGCCTGGGAACTCCTGACCTCAGAGCAAACTTCCTTTTCTTAGTTTCCAGCCCTGTTCAAAACTGGCTCTAGAGACCAGGCCTGGTGGCACTCACCTGTACAATCCCAGCACTTGGGAGGCTACGGCAGGAGGATCACTACAAGTTCGAGGCCAGCCTAGGCTACATAGCGAGTTCAAGGCCACCCAAAACAAACAAAAAAAAGTTCTATAAACCTGAATCCTCCCCAGCACTCAGGAGGCTGAGGCCAGAGGATTATTGCTAGTTTGAAACCAGTCTAGAGCTGGGGATATAGCTCAGTGGAATAAGCGCCTGCCTAGCAAGTGCAGGGTCCTGAGTTCGATCCCCAGTACCGCCAAAAAAAAAAAAAAAAAGTTTGGTTGAAACCAGTCTAGGCCATAAAGTGAGCTCAAGGCCAGTCTGAACTGCATAGCAAGACCCTGTCTCAAAAAGACAAAAACTAAGTAAATAAATAAACCTGAATCCACTGGAAATAATTGGGGGAGTGGGGCTAAGACAGGGTCTTGAGCCAGGGATATAGCTCAGCAGTACAAGCATCTGCCTGGCAAGTGCAAGGTCCTGAGTTCAATTCCTGGTACCAAAAAAAGAGACAGGGTCTTGCTGTATATTTAATGCTGCCCTTAAACTTGCAATCCCCCTGCCTCAGCCTTCTAAGTGTTGGAATTACAGGTGTGTACCACCACACCCTGTATAAATATCATGATCTTATACATGCATTCTTGTGGTACTCTTTTTAGTATTTCTGTACCCAATATATTTGTATGTAGCATAAACTGCTTTAAATGTTTGATTCTCAGACCTTAGGGACCAGAGTCCTGTTAGTTTCTCTGTCTAGTGACCTGAAGCCTATGCAAATGTAAGCCTGAATGCTGTTTTAAATCTGGTACTAGGGATTGAACCCAGGGTCTTCTCACTGAGCTAACTCCCAAACCTCCTCATTCTTTCCTTTCTTTCTTTCCTTCTTTCTTTCTTTTTTTTTTTTGTATCAGGAATCGAACTCAGGACCTTGCAATTCCCATGCAGGTGCTTGTGCCACTGAGCTATATCCTTGGCCCCTCTTTCTGTCTCGTGTTTTGTTTTGTTTTGTTTTGTTAAGACAAGATCCACTAAATCACTAAATTGCCCAGGCTTGGTTCAAACTTGTGATCCTCCTGCCTCGGCCTCCCATAGTGCTAGGATTGTGGCATACACCACCACACCTGTCCTGAATGCTTCTTCATAATGGTGATCTGAATAAGCAAATAAGAAAATGCATGCTAGTGCCCGTAACAGCCCCTGAGGGTGCGCTGAGAGGAAGGTGTGGGTGCGCTGAGAGGAAGGTGTGGGTGCTGGTCCTGCTCCAGCCCGTCTTATATAGCACCTTTGTTACCGACGTACACAGAACATAAACAGCGATGTGCACAGATGGTACCAACTGCGGAGGTGCTGTGTGCCGAAGCGCCAGGAAGAGAAATAGAAATGTAAGCAGGAAACAGCGACGGGGTCCAAAACACTCAGCAAGGGGGCAGGTCTCTCAGATAGAAAATGAAGCCCTGGAGACGCGGAGATGAAGGAGGGGGGGAGGAGGCCGGGGAGGCCGGGGAGGCGCCGACCTGTGGCACCCCAGACCTGGCCGCTGCACCTCTGCCCTAGCTGTTTGCGCTCTTGTTTTGTGGTAGACGCTCTGTGCACTGGGTGTTCTGTTGCTTCTGCTTTTGGTTCTTTCTTCATGTTTGAGGGAACTATGGGTATAGTTTTCTTCTCTTGGTTTTGAAAGGTCCAAAAAGAAAAAAAAAAGGGCCAAGCCGGGTGTGGTGATACAATCCTGCAGTCCGAGCACTCAGGAGGCTGAGGCAGGAGGACTGTTGCCAGTTCGAGACCAGTCTGGGCTACAGTGAGTTCAAGGCCACCCCGAACTTCACAGTGAGACCCTGTCTCAAAAAGACAAAAAAAAAAAAAAAAAAAAAAGTCCAAATATTTATTTTCCCTCCTTCAAAATGTTTTTAATTTCCTGAGAATTTCATTAGTAATAGGAGGCTGCATCTAATACATAGACATCTGGGTCTACACAGCAAGGAAAGGACTCTGCAGTTCCCCAAGGAATCCCTGCATAGTAGGGTCCCTGGTGCCTCTCACTGTGCTCTGCTCACCCTGTGTGGGACAACCGGGGCTCCCAGGGAGGCACCAGGGACACACGGGCCTCTCTCCTGACTGCCCTTGGTCCCTGGCCCGGCTCACTGCCAGCTCCCCCTCACCTCTTAACAGCCCTGCTCCAAGACGCTTGGGTAGTGTCTTGTAGTGAAGTGAGCCCGGCCTCATTGTTTAAATCCATTCTCTCTTTCTTAGACGCCGGTGGGCCCCTGCCTGTGTCACACTGGGCTGTGGGAGCTGTATCCAGGCGCAAGGAAAGCGCTGGGCTCTGCCCACCCCGCCCCTCCCGCGCCCCCGGGCGCGCGGTAACCAGGAAGCACTGTTTCCTTGGCGGGACACGCAGAGCTTAAGCCCTGAGCTGTGTCCTGGGTTACTCGGGTTCAAGTTCTGCCTCTGCTATGTGACTTTGGGCAGGTCCTTACCTCTTCGGGCTCACTTCCTCCTCTGAAAATGAAACTTACCTTATGTTGTAATAAGGATTTCATGAATTGGTCTTTGTAAAGCTCTTGTCTGTTTTTTTGCTGTCTGCCTTTGTCCACTGAGATGACAATAACAAAATACCGTAGTCTAAGCGACATATAGGATCGTACTTTCTTCCAGTCCTGGAGGCTGGACGTGCCACGCCAAAGTCCAGCACTGCGGGGCTCTGCTGAGGCGCTTCCTTGGGCTGCGGATTGCTGCCTTCTCTCCGCGTCTTGGCGCAGCTCTGCTGCAAGACCTGGCCAACCTAACAGGACCCAGCGCAGCGGTCGGTCGTGGTGCGTGTGTATCAGGTCCTGGGTCCATGCCTAGCCCCACACCCAGGGCTCATTTCCAGATGCAGCCGTGTTAGGCTCAGGGCCGCAGCCTCTGGATTGCTGGTGGGAACATACTTCAGCCCATAGCAATATCATTGTATCATTTTACTGTTTCATTTCTATGTTTATTCACTGTAGACTGAGAAGATGGGTTCTGTGTGATGCTAATTCTTATGCTAATTCTTAGGTTCTTATCGAACTTCCTCACACTTTTGTTCTTTTTGTTTTAGTTTGAGACAGGATCTCGACATGTAGTTCGGGCTGGCCTTGAACTCACTATGTAGCCCAGGCTGGCCTCATGGCAATCCTCCTGCCTCAGCCTCCCCTGGAATCTATATATTTTTGAGAAAGATGTCAACACACAGGTGTTTGTGTGCACGTGTGTGTGTGTGTGTGTGTGTGTGTGTGTGTGTGTGTGTAGTGAACCACTCCTTGATAAAACAATTATCTGATGAGCTTTTTTCCCAGCAAAACTTTTCCAGAATTCTTTTGAATAATTTTACTTGAGTCTGTCTTTTTCAAGCCCTTATTTTTTAACTTTTCTGTGTCATTATGATTTAGAGTATGTCTCTTAAAGTAGCATATCCTTACATTTTTTAAATTAAATCTGACAGCCAGGTGTGGTGGCACAGGCCTGTAATTCCAGCACTTGGGAGGCTCAGGTAAGAGGGTCGCCATGAGTTTGAGGCCAACCTGGGCTCTACAGGGAGTTCAAGGCCTGCCTGAATTTCATAGCAAGAGCCTGCCTTAAAAAAAAAAGATAAAATTAAATCTGAAAATGCCTTGAATAATTCATACATCTGGCTTACTGTACTCGTTTGTATGTAAGCCTGTTTATTAATACTTAGTCTGCACTGGTCTGTGTTGCTGAGTTCTCCTGTTTCTCCCCGGTGCCCTGTTCCCCTCCCGCTTCCTGGACAGGTCGGATTCTCTGTGTACCCTTCCGTATACTTTGAAAGGTGCACGTTACAGCCCCCCGTCTTGTTTCCTGCTGGTCCCTTTCAGTCTCCGCTTGCCTGAGGGAGGCCTGACGCCCACCAGGCCCCTCGCCAGGCCCCCTCCCCGGCTCCCAGACAACCCTGTGTCAAGTGTCCACTGGGACGCCCCATCTTTCATGCTACTGTTGTCATCTAGGCTCTTTTTTTTTTTTTTTTTGGTTTTTTTGGGTTTTTTGTTTTTGTATTTGTGGGGGTTTCTGGGAGAGATTGGAGTTTTGGGGGAATTTTTGGTTGTTTTGGTTTTGGGAGGTTTTGAGACCCAAAAAAGGTCTCATTTTGTATTTTAGGCTGGCCTTGAAGTCACTATGTAGCCAAGGCTGGCCTCAAACTTAAAGTCATCTTCCTGCCTCAGCCTCTCCAAGTTTGGAAGTACAGTGTACACCACCACATCCAGCATTATCTAGGATCACAGTTCAGCAATGTTTTAAGCCCTAAAGTCAGCTGCTTTCACTGTTGTTTCTCACGTGAACGCTTTCTCACTGTAAACATACAGGTTGCTACCGCTGGTCTCCTGGTCCTCTGTCCTGCAGCGTGTCCCGCCGTGGGCCTTCCCGTGACAACTCAGACTGGCCAACGCTCGGGGCCCGTGTTGTCTTGTTCTGTGCTCCCTCTCAGATGAAGGAGGGGCGTAGGACTGCGTTTCCTTTGTCACCTCCTGCTCACAAGGCCGCTGGTCCGGTGCCTCCAGGGGCCCTTCTGGCTTCCTGGGGTTGTCCCTTTGCCTTTGGTGACATAGAGTGGGCTCGGTTTTCAAGAGGGTAAGAAGCAGGCAAGCTGCAGATCTCTGATTTTTTACTGAAAATGGTTTGTTTTCCTACCTGGTGGTGCTTTGCCAGGCTGGAAGGCCCACCCCAGGAGTCCTGTTCACAGAGCCAGCAGCCTGTGCCAGCCCAGTGGACCGTGGAGCCTCAGCCCTGGTCCCCATGCTGTGGCCCGGGCCAGCAACCGGGGACTGGGCACGGCCAGCCCTGCATCCACGCCGCGTCATCCCTGGCCTCCCCCTGCCCTCTGCTAACACCCACTGTGATGTTAAATCCCTGTATGACGTGGCCTCGGCGCCTGCAGATGCTTGGAGTCAGATGTGCAGGTCCTGTCCCTTGCTGGGACGAGCAGAGCCCCTCAGACACCAGAAACAGAGCCCGTGGGCAAACAGCCCCAACCAAAGCCGGCACCTAGGAAACCGGCGAGACTGAAGAAACGCGGTGGGAGCAGCAGGACGTGTTCCTGCCTGGGACAGAGCCTGATGACAGTGCGGAGGTTGTGCTTAACGCAGGGGTGGGGCGGAGGGAAGGCAGAGAAACCAGTTAGGGCCATGGCAGAAGCCAGGGCCAGGGCCTCCATTCCCTCGGAGGCCCTAGAGAGGCTGAGGCAGGCAGAACTCCACGTGTGCCAGGGAAGAACGGCAGGGGGCTGAGCTGGCTCCTGGCCCCCTGGCCTCTGTGGCAGCCGGATGATGCCTCTGGCCGTGACCTGCTTGCGTGACGAGAGGAGGGAAGTAGCAGTTTGAGGGAAGGGGCCAAGAGGAGAGGCTCAGGGCTGTGCATATGGAGACTCAGCTGTGTGGAGCATTTGGTGGGTTTGTCTGGAGGGGGAGGGTAAGAACAGTGCCCGGGGGGCCTTGGGGCAGCACCACCAAGAGGCAGCATATAAAATGGAAAGAGCTGGATACACAACATCACTGAAGGAAGGAGGAGGCACAGCTAGCAAGCTCCTGCAGAAGGCTTACTCTCTGAGGTTCTCTCTGAGGCTGTCACTTCCTCTAAGAAACCTGCCTCAGCCACGGGAGATCAGGGCACCCTCCTCTGTGCCCACCTAGGACGGTGGCATTGGCCCTCTCGCCTCGGAAGTGCCTTGGGCCCAGCCCCAGCCTGCCTGCTCTGTGCTCTTTCTCTACGCGGCAGCCAGCCCTCCACGGGTGCTCACGGAGGGGGGTGCCCAGGGAGCAGCAGCAGGCCCCGAGAGGTGGGCATCGGGGCGCCGGGAGGACAGAAGGGGAAAGGTGTCCCAGGCTGGGAGGGCCCTGGATGTGGCAGGGACCTGGGGGTGGTGCAGGTTCTGCTGCCTGGGCAGCAGAGTAGTTTGAGGCTGGGATAGAGGCGGAGACCAGACATGGCAGAGGTCCAAGCAGGACCCTGAAACCTCACCCAGCTGTTTCATCACCAGTAAAAGGAAACTGAATGCTCTAAGCTGTAGGCCCAGCAAGGCCTGAGTAGAGCCGCAAGTGCAGGTCCACCATGTGGGGCCTCACTGCGGAAGTGACTGGTGCAAGGTCACTGTGATACAAGCAGGCTGGTGTAAGAGCTGCGCTCTGTGGCTTGACATCAGGGGAACCTGCTCTGGAAGGAAGTGAAACCGCATTGCAGGGCTGCACCCAGGAGCTGCGGACAGCCTGGCCGGTGGCCCTTGTCCTCGGAGTGAAGTAGGGAGCGCATTAGGGAGTCCAGATGGAAAAGGGCCTGTCGCTGTGACCCTGGGCTTACCCTGAAGCATTTAAGATATCCGAAGCATCTGTGCATGCCCCGCCTGTGCTTGGTGCGAGGTGCATTTCCTCCCGCCACATCATGTGCACTGATGCGAGAGGATGGCACGTTAGCCGTGCAGCAGCCCAGAGAATGCGCCCAGCAGCCCCTACATGCAGCGGCTTCCCATGCACTCCCTCTAAAGGTGCGCTTGCTGGGACCAGCATCATCCCCGCACCTAGGAGAAATGACCCTGGGCCAGCGCTGAGAAGAGCAGGCGGCCAGTCCCTCCTAGTCCTCCCCGTGCACTCAGGGCACTGGCATGGCAGCCCTCATCCCAGGCATCCTCCAGGCAGATTCAGCTCAGACAGACTTGAGTTGTCCCTCATGCAAGGGTCTCCAAGGCACCGGTGGCCAAGTTGGCTCCTCATCGGCAAAAGACACGGGTCCAAATGACCAACCCCAGTCATTGAGTAAAGGCCATTTGCCTGTGAGGATGGGTGAGAACAGATGACATGAGATGAAGGTCTCCAAATTCCAGTTTGCAGAGCTACTAAGTCCTGTTACAGAAATCAGGAGGAAAAGACCCTCCCTGCGCAGCCAGCCTGGTGAGCAGCTGTCACTGGGCTTGGTACACCATCAGAGGGAGACCCCTGCCTCTCTCCATAAAACGTGCTTCCTTTTCTTTAAAAACTGAAGAGCTGAGGCCGGTCATAGTGGCACACACCTGTAATCCCAGCATTCAGGAGGCTGAGGCAGGAGGAGTGTTGCGAGTTCGAGGCCCACCTGGGATACAAAGTGAGCTCAAAGCCATCCTGAACTGCATATGGAGACCCGGTCTCAAAAAGACAAAAAAATAAATAAAGACTGAGGAGCGGACCCCGGCCCTGTGAGACTGCATCGTGCATGGACCTGAGCAGGCGCAGCGGCACCCCTCGCCCCGCCCCGCAGCGTCCTCTGCCTGCGCACAGCCAGGACTACTGCTGTCTGGGAGAGCCTCACAGACCTCTTGCTGCCTTTCACATTATTTGGGCTGGACTTAAATTAAGAGAGAAAAACATAGTTTGAGGCAACACCTTATGTTTCCTCGAACTCAATCCAGGGTTGTTTTTTTAATCATGGTGAGGTCCACACAGAATTGTCATTTTTAGTACGTGCACGATGTCCCACAGCCTCATCCCAGAGTATTGTCCTCGTCCTGAAAGGAAACCCCGTAGCCTTCAACAGCCCCACCGTGCGCCGCGCAGCCCCGAGCACAGCTGATCTGTTGATCTCTGTATATTGCCCGTGCTCTGACCAAACCCTTCAGAACAGAAGGCGGTTCTTCTTCCTGGCCTCCCTGTTCTGTTTCACGCTGAATCCCCTCTTCTGCCGGATCCCACGGCAGCCCTATGTGGACGGGCCAGGGCCTCACAGGGCTGTGCCAAGGGGGGCGGGAACTCGGGGCTGTCCTGTCCAGTGAAGATAACACAGTATTTCCTTTCTAAGGAGCAGCCCTCCTGAGGCCCGCCCATTTCACAGGCCCACTCAGCCTTTGGAATGGGCTTCACAGACGGCACATTTCAGTGCTAGAGGAGCGGGTCCAGCCGTGACTCCTGCCGTCCTCATTTTGAGGCTGCAGTGACTGAAGTTGATCAGATTTGCAGGTGGAGTTAATGTGGTGAGAGAGGCTTGCAGACCAGATAAAATGAGGCCTGCTACATCCCCCAGATGCAGCAAGCCCAGAACCCGTGGCCTGGTTCACACATTCCCCAGCCCCATCCCAGGGCCCGGGGTAATGCGCTGGAACCCCGTGAGGCTGCTCCCCAAGCTGGAAGAACCTGGACTCTGAGACAGGAAAGCAGTGCCTCTGCCACTGGCGCCCCGTAAACTCGCCAGGACTCACGGGGTCAGAGCCCACCCCGTCCCCAGAGTGCATGCACTCCGGAAGCGACGGTGCCCGGTGGAAGTAGTCAGATGGTCTGATGAACTGTGTGCAGACGTGTAAGGATGGTACCAGACCCTCTGAACCACCCGTCGGAGGCTTAGGACCTCACGGAGGAAGGGTGTAGTTTCCTCTGGGAAGTGAAACAGCAGTGCACACTTCACACATGCTGTGCTTCATGTCTTTCTAAGCGCCACGCACACTGCTCACCAGACTGCAAATCCCATGAGGGCAGGCAGCTTGCCCAGGCGTGGAGAAGACCCTCAGGGCTAGCAAGGAGCTCGTTTCTGTCTTTCTGCCGCCCAGCACGGCACCTGACAGGGACCAAGTGCTGAAAGGCAGGTCATGGGCTTGATGATGGGTGAGACTGCTCATCCCATTATCTTCACTCTTGGTGGGTAAAGACTAGATTTCGTACGTACATTTGGCAGTTGTTAAAAACAGGTTGAGCAATTTGAACAGGGTCATGGAGCCAGTAAGCCTGCAAGACCAGCACGAGAATCCAGAGCCCCAGCCCTGCAGCCCCTGGGCTTGTACCAAGACCCCAAACAAGTCAGGAGAGACCGGAAATGCCGCCCAGAAGCCCTGAGGATGGAAAGGGGATGCAGGGTTTCCACTAAACGCCACTTTGCTTTCCTGCTGTGCCTCTGACTCTCCCTTGCTAGAGGGATGGTGTGGGAAGCAGGAGTCCGTGTGTGCTGCCAACCTGAGCCTGACTCGAGGGCAGGCCTGCGGCGTGGCCGGGGCGGGAAGAGAAGGCCATGTCGTGCACGCGGCCCTTCTCTGTACCACCTCCCCCAGCTCCTGCCACAAGGCTCTGCCGAGAAAGAGCTGGCAGGGCGTCACTGCTGCAGGCCCCAGGGCTGCTAGTACAGTGTGGAAGGACAGGACAACATACCCCCGGGAGGGACTGGAGAGAGGGGCCAGAGTGCTCTGCATCTGCAGCCAGAAGACTCACCGCGCTCCCTGCCGGTCTTGGAGAGCCCGCCCTCACCAGAGGGCTGGGGGGCCAGGGGCCAGTCCCGCCCTGCCCAGCAGCACTGGCTTGGGAACATCTGGGGGCCTTCCTGAGCCTGCACCGCCCTGCTCTCTGCCTGCTGCAAGCACAGCACCTGCGTCCTCCCCCCTGCCGGCATTTTCTCCAGCTCTTCCTGACTGCAGAGGGGAGGGTGAGCAGCTCCAAGCCAGCACCCAGGACAGAGCAGGGCTGTCTGCAACGTGTGTCCCACAGAGCCCCCAGACGCTCTGCCCTCAAGGGGAAGCCCTGCCGCCTCTCCCTGGGGCGCGCCTTGCACCTCGCCAGCCACACCTGTGCATCAAGGCTGGGAGCAGATTGAAGAGCTGCACAGCCCCAGAGTGGGGGACACAGGCCAGAGCCATGCCACTGGCGCTGAGGGCCATACAGACGCGGGGCAGGGCTGCTGCAGGAGGGCCTGCTGCTAAGAGGAGCCGGGCACAGGGCAGTGCCGCCCCGTCCCTTCCCTCTCCCCCTCCCTCTGTTAGTTTCCCCGAGCTGACCTGCGTTGGGGCGAGGTAGGGCCCAACCCTGAGACGCCGAGTCTCCAGGACTAGACCCACTCCGAGCAGCTCTGCGCCAGGCTCCCCAGGAGAAGGCAGCAGGGCTCTGGCTCCCAGCGGGAGCTAAGGGGAGGGCACTGCCACTGATGGAGAGAGCCAGGCGAGGCCCCTGCCAGGGTGAGCAGGGAGGCTGCCCCCAGGAAGCTGGCCACGAGGCCCTGCGTCCAGCAGGGAGGGACCCAGAAGCCGTTCTGGGTTGACAAAGGGAGGCTGAGGAGCTAGCCTGGTCCTGAAGGAAACCCCGCCTGCAGGTAGGTCCACAGAACTGGGGCTCTGCTTGCTGTGGGCGAGCGTGAGGACCACCATGGACCCACACGGCGACATCTACCTGCAAAGCAGCCTTGAATCCCGCAGGATGGAAGAGGGCCTGAGTCATTGCCTCTCACGGGCTCTGCTATTTTTACGTGCAAGTCTGGTTAAAAATAACTGTCTAAGCCAAGCTTTTAGCTGCAGCTGACAAGATATTAAGTATTAGATACTTAATGATTACGGGTGCTACCCCTGCCTCTCGCTGTGTCCACTGCACCTTACGTCATGGCTAGTGAGGAAGCCAGGAGAAGAGGCCCTCGGAGCACCTAAAATTGCTCGCCAAACATCCGGTCTTTCCGCAGGATGTGCCCCCGGGGAGCTCCCAGCTCCATGTGTTCTTGGCACCCTGGCCTTAGGGGGCCACCGCAGGCCGGGCCCCTCTGGGCAACACATACGGCCTGGGGCCACCCCGGCACCCATGCACCAGCCACTCATAGAAAGCTCCTTGCATCCCCAATGGCTGAGGGACACCTGTGCTGGCATGGCAGGAGCTCGGCACGTGCCGGCCTCGGCCCTGGCCTGCTCACTGCCGTGTGGACACGATAGCTTGGCGCTCACTGCTCAGCACGAGGAGAAACGGTAGTCGTGAGCCCCGCTAGTGTGCACCCTGCCTGCTGCCCAAGCCACGAAGGAATTACTGGAGCTTCGGGCACACAGCAGAAAGTCCCCCTGACTGGAGGCTCGCGGGCTGGTAGGCCCCGCCCTCTTCCCTTCCCCCTCCCAGCTCAGGGCTGCGGGGTAATGTGGGCCTGTGCTGGGGCAGGTGTGTGGCATTAGAAATCTGACAGATTTCTTAGCTTCTAAAATAAGCAGCTGGTGCATACTTGTAATTCTAGCACTCAAGAGGCTGAGGCAGGAGGATCACCGAGTTCAAGGCCAGCCTGGAATAATAGTGAGATCCTGTCTCCGTAAAACCAAACAAAAAATAAAAAGAATGAAATAAATGAAATATAACCAGCTGGTTCTTAAGCACAGTCCCTGTGGTGTGAGGAGCCAGAGAAAAGGTTCTGTCTCTACAGCAGGGAGTGTATATCCACAGTGCCATGGGGCCGCCTGGGGCCCTGGCCCCATATGCCGCAAGAAAGCCCTGGCTGGGCCTCCCCAACCTCAGGGGGCATGCGACTCGCAGGCAGGGAGAGCCTGAGCTCCTTCCATAGAGGTCTCAGGGACACAGGCGAGGGAACACCCTCAGCCTGACCCCCAACCCGCTGGGTGACCGTGATTCTCAGCAAAGCTGCGTCTCCTTCCCAACCCCCAGAGTGGGACCACCTTCAACTCGGACCCGCTTCTAGCAGCTGGACTCCGGGACAGACAGGGCCAGCAGCCAGGATGTCACAGACATCCCTGTCCTCGGGAGTGGGGGGAGTCTCCCTGTCACAGTCACCAGAGCTGAGAGTCACGAGGCAGAAGCCTGCCTGTGGGACACCCCAGGCCCAAGGGACTCAGTCCCTCACCTGAGCCACGGACATGGTGCCTGAGGCGCAAGCACATCCGCCTCCCAGGTCCAGCTGGACCCTGGCAAATGGCAGAGCCTGGTACTGCCAGGAGTGCACCCTGTTCTAAATGTGCCCGCCGACTGCCTTCCTGATCTGTCTTATCACTTCTTGCAGTGAGAAGCGTCACCTCCAAGTGAACGTCACCAACCCGGTGCAGTGCAGCCTCCATGGGAAGAAGTGCACCGTCTCCGTGGAGACGCGGCTCAACCAGCCAGAGCCTGACTTCACCAAGAACCGCTCCGGCTTCATTCTCAGTGTGCCGGGCAATTGACCCCTCCCAGGGAGACAGGCCTGGACAGGAGGCTGGACCCGGGACGAGGCTGGCTCGGGGCTTAGCCTCCTTCGGCATCGGAGGTTCCAGCCTAATTGCTGCAGCCCTGCTAATGCCGCTCGATAGCAGCTTGCAAGCTCCCCGCAGGAGGGGCCCCTCTGCTGCTTGCCTGTGGCCGCTCCCCTCGAGGTGGTCTTCCTAGCTTTCTTCCTTGGTCTCCATCTTCTGCTGTCTCAGCTTTCCGAGGTCCCTGTTCGGTAAACCAAAGACCCTGGAGCCCTGCCCCAGACCCCTGCTGGGTCAGCAGCCAGCCCACATCTCACCTCAGAGGCAGCTGGAGGTACTTTTAGCCTGCAGCGGCCTCGAGACCATGACTGGCTGCTGACCCCAGGAGAGGGAGAGGGCAGTGGGACCCAGGATGCAGTTTCCCCAGCCAAAGACTTGCTCCCCGCCCAGAAGGGGAGTTCTCTCGTCCCCGAAGAGATCACCCTCAGGACCTGGCTGGGAGCTCCCCAAAGACCCCAGCCCCCAGCCCCCAGCCAAAGCCACCAGGTGAGCAGGTCCACCTGTAGCACCTGCCCCTCGGCCGCGCCCAGCTGGGCTCCCTCTCCTGCAGCCTCGTGCCTCTGCAGACCTCCGCTGGCCGCCAGGCCCCAGCCCAGGCCTTCAGACCCCTCCCAAGGAGCAGCGTGCGGATGAGCACTCCAGCGGCCGACTCGGCCCGCGGCCTGCGGCTGCAGTCGCCTCACGCTCGGCTCTGCCGTGCGCTGGTGGCCAGTCGGATAATGCCTGCTGCTTAGTGAGAAAATGCGGGGCAGCGGCGGGGCTGCCGGCCTCCCTTCCCGGGCCTGGGCAGCGACTCCCGTGCGGGCGCACAGGCCCCGTTGGGGCGGAGAGGCAGCAGACCCTGTGGGGTCCTGGCACTGCAGGCCAGGCCAGGGCGTCCACCCCATGCAGCGCGCGAAGCCCTGCCAGCGCCGGGCACCCGCCGACCCCTCCCGGGAGAGCTGCCATCTTGCCAGCTGTGCCCAGCAAAAAGGGCCTGATCCTCGGAGGCCTCCCGGGACCTCCGGCCTCCGCTGCTGGGGCTGACGGGGCCTGCGGCAGCCAGGCCGGAACAGGGTGTGGGGAATAATCTCGGAGTGCGCACCGCTGGTTGTAAGGGGGTGCAGCGGGCGGGGTCCGAAAGGGACAGACTGAAGTGCTCTTCGCTTTCTGCCATAGATGCCCTCTCGGCCCGCTCCTTACGCCCTGACCCAGCAGAAGCACCCAGGCCTGTGTGGCGCCTCCTGTGCCTGACCCGGGACCGGACGTGGTCACGGCCGACCACGCGGTCCCAGCAGCCTGGTCTCGCGCCCTCCGCTCCCGGGCTTGCTACTATGTGCAATTTGCAACACACAGTCCCCGCTGGCGTCCCGTCCTGGAGGCCCCACTCACCCTCGAGCCTGGCAAGCAGCCTGCACGGTGATGTTCAGTCGGCGACGCTCCCAGTTTTGCCAACCACCAGTAGCGCGCCTCTCCTCTCCGCCCGCTCCCCGGACCCGCTTCACCCTAGAGCCCAGACACACGCACATAGATGTTTCCAGTCCCAGACAGACCATGCCAAATGAGCTGCCTGCCAGGCTAGCGAGAAAAGAAGGCTGCGGGCGCCACCCGGCCCTGTGGGTGCGGCCCGTGGCCCCACGGCGTTGCCAGGGCCTGTCGCCAAGGCCAGAAGGCCGCTGGCTGCCCACAAGCACTTTTCCATGGCGCACTCGAAGCAGCCACGACATGTGGCAGGGAGGAGGGCGGCGGAGTTAGGGTGTGCTTGAGCATGTTGCTGCGTCAGGGGTGCGGAGGGCACAGGCAGTGATTGTATGCAAGAAAGCGGTTTCTCATTTTAATTAAATGTTTTACGGTTTGGTGCATATATTCCTATTTTCCATTAAATTAACTTTATTTCTAAAGCATATTTTGATTTACCATCAAGAG
Source organism: Dinomys branickii (assembly GCA_004027595.1). NCBI lineage: Eukaryota > Metazoa > Chordata > Mammalia > Rodentia > Dinomyidae > Dinomys > Dinomys branickii. Next base: position 257,995 of record PVLD010000346.1, on the reverse strand, counting down.
CAATAAAGCATTAAATCTTATTTTTAAAGGTGTTCTGCTTATCTGTCATTGAAAATTATAATTACGAAGTTTTAAAGTTAGCTTTTGAGGCCCGGAATTTAGCTCAGTGGCGCCGGGTCTGCCTGTCAGGTATGAGGTCCTGAGTTCGATTCCTAGTAACCCACAAATAATAACAAGTCAGCTGTCCATCCGAGAGGACACACAGGTGAATTAAACACAAATAATGTAAAATGGACAATAATATCCCTGAGGCTTTTGAACAGAAATATTAAACTGAGCAAGAACACCATGGGAAAGAGAAGGCAGTGGAATTACCCGCAAACTTTTTGTTCTTGCTGGGGTATGTTTTTTTGTGGGGGGGGGATTTTTTGGTTTTTTTGTTTTTGTTTTGGTACCAGGAATTGAACTCGGGACCTCACACTTGCCGGGTGGGCGCTGTACCGCTGAGCTGTGTCACCAGCCCCAACTTCTCCCACTATGCCCGCACCCCACAGTGCAGAAGCCCCCGCTCAGCCTCAGAGGACAGGACTCCCGACAGGGTCATGCGTCTGTGGGGGGATGCGCTTGGGTCCCTCTGGCCGCAGTTAGAGGTCAGGACAGCCTCTTTACAAGGGATGGGGAAGTGGAAGGAGAGGAGAGGCAGAGAAAGCAGCAGTCAGTGCTCAGGTAGCAGAGCTGCAGGCAAACAGCAGGCGGCCCAGCGGGGCTCACAGGGTAACCCAGCTTCCCAGGCATGGGCCACTGGCAGCAAACACGTGCAGTGGTGGCTCCTGTGGCTCAGACCATAGAGCTGCCGTGAGAAAACCAGTAGCCCCATGCCAGGTGGCAGCTCCTGACCCCTGGTACAGGACCTGGGGAGGACCAGTTCCCACTGCCCTCTCCCTTAGCCTGAGGCTGGTCTGCAAGTGGACTTCTGGGGCTAAGGGGACCAGCCCACCCTTGCCACAAGTACAAGCTGGGGTGGCTGCTTCTCTGGGAGCCCCAGGGTGAGTTCTCTCAGAAACCTGCACAGAGCCAAACTGGCAGGATTGGACGGCATGGTCACCATCCACTCCTGTCAGCCCAGGAGACTCTGCCCAGTGAGTGCTGAGCAGGGCCAGTTGTTATGGAAGCAACAGCCTTAGTCGCAAGCCCTGGGTCTAAGGCCAAGACCCAGATGGCCAAGCCAAGTGTGAGCCTGACCCCCTTTGGCTCAAGGTGCCGGTCATCTCCCTCCCCCAGGAAGCCTTTGAGGAATGCCTCCCTGCCACCAAACCAAAGCCAGCTTAGCCTGTGCTCCTTCCACGGTCACCTGAGTGTGTTCAGCTCTTCCCCAGCTCTGCCCCTCCCGCCCCACAACACAAACCCAGTTTTGTTCTGAGTGCGTGAATCACATGCTAACATTGCCCCTATTCTGCTCCCAGAGGATGGGCCCATGCAAAGAGGCCACGTAATGGATGGTCAGTGCATTTTATTGAATCAGCACAGTACAAAAATAAATAAAAATAAGGGGAGGGGAATTAAATTACAGCCAAACTGAGCTTCGTGACTTTGTCAGATTATAAACCACACATACTCAGAAACACGCTATACATACATACAAAATGAGACAAATATAAATTAATATTAATAATACCCACAGTTTGGTCAAAGAATAGCTACAGAAGAAATTGCACTAAAAAACCAACATACATCACAAGTGTATAATTAGCAGTTTCAAATATACAGCTATGAATAATCCCGAGAGAAAAAAAAATGGCACATTTTCTTTTCATTGCAGATTTAACAACTGTTGGAACAAAACTAAATTCTAATAACTGCCTGGAAAGAATATATCAACCCTTCAGGTTTACAAGAAAAAGAGAAAAATCAAATCTTGAACTATTATTCCTGTGGCTTGTTCTGTGCATGGGTATAATTTTCACAGCCATCTGTTCTAAGATTATTTTTCATAAGACACAAAATGCTCCTGGTTTGCATGCACAATATCACTGTAAAAGCAACAATTAAAGAATAAAGGTTTTTTTTCGTAGATTAGTTTTTTCTTTTTCTGTTGTTCTAAAAGTAGTCTTCATAGCAGCATGTCAAATGGGTTCATTGCTTGCACACTCAGTCTGCACACTCAAGTATATCAGCTGTTCCTTTACACAATACTGATGACCAGTGCAAGGGGAGAAGAGAGCGCACAGGCTTCACATTGATGGAACGAGATTGTTTCCTTAGTCCTTATCCAATCCTGAAATGTGCACCTCCTCCAAAACATAAAAAAATAATAAATACAGAGAAAGCGAAGGAAACAGACACAAAACTGGAATCCTGTGGCTGGCACAGTTCCAGGCAGGCCCCACCAGCTGAATGGACCAGACCACAAGCATGCGCCACCTCCGGAGTCTCGGTACCCGAGGGGCCTCTTCCACACCCCAGGGACCCCACGGGCCGCCCCCTTCGGAGCGCACGTTGCAGCAGGGGCGGAGGACGGGCTGCGTGGAAACCAGCGGAGGCGGCTGTGGTGAAGCCTGCGCCAGCAGCCGCGGGTGCCTTCCAGCTTCGCGTCTGGTTCTCTGTCGGTCCCAGAACGGCTCAGCCCAGCCCTGAGAGTGGCTGGGGAGAGGCTCTCCGGCCCAGCGGCCCCTCCCAGGCCCGGGACACCTCGGCTAAAGAGCTCTGCTCCAGGCCTCTTAAAGGAGGCCCTCAATTTCACAGCTTTCTCTTTTTTTATGTGAATCTCAGTAGTGCTTGTGCAGAAGTCAGCCGCCACCTAGAACTTAATCCTATGAAAAGAGACCTCTGCCGCCCAGACCCGAGCCCCATTCCAGGCTCCCCGGGTACTGGGACTAGAAGAGGGAATCCTCTGTAGCATCTTCCCATCGCTCTTTGTCCCCCCAAGCCAAGCAGGGGCCATGCAGGAAGACTTGTGCCCTTCGTTTGGACCTCTCCCAAGCCCCAAGCCAGCAGTCTGAGAGAATTAGAAAGAAAATCAGTAAAATATACATCATGTGTTTTTACAGCCGCTACAGTGAGATGGACCCCAAAGCCAGCAGCTGCAAGCGATCCGCTGTAGGCTCATCAAGCTTCCAGAGCAATCAGGAGTTGCACTCCTCTTTGTCTCCAAGATCCAGCTGTCTCACTGCGCCCTGCAAGCAAGGCTTCCTCTCCAGAAGAAACTGAACTGTTTGGAAACAGTGTTAAATTAATCCTATGAAACAAGGGGTAGGGGTGGGATTGGCCATCACCACATCACCCCTAGCGCTGCTCTCCCCTCGCCCCCAGCTCAGCAGGACAAATGTCACATGCACCAGCTAGAGGCCTTAGCACTTAGTGGGCACCAGCTTGGTCTCAGGCATGGACCCTGCTGCTAATGGGCATCTGCCACTGTCCCTGCTCTCACCACAGGGTGACCAAGCTGCATTATTCAAATGAAAAGAAATCACCGGGAAAGGAGCTGTCCCCAGCTTCACCCCATTCTTTCAGCTGGGACCCAAAGAGAGAGATCTGAATGAAACCAACCAGCCAGTACTAACACGAGAGCTGGGAGCAGTGGTCAAGAGACGGGGGTGCGTTCCCTTTCTCATGAGGAAAGCCCTCCCTGAAGCAAAACAAAACAAAACAGAAACACAGCAAACCAGGGCCGTGCATGGTCCAATGACTGTCTCAGTCTTGGCGTGAGTTGGCCCCTCCTTGATTGAAGATGTTCCAGGCAGTAGGGATCCTGCCTCATAACACACTCCAAGCCCTAGTCAGGGTGGTGGGCTCTAGGAGCCCCAAGGAGAGAGAACCACCCAAACCAGTTGCCAGAAAAGGGCCTCCAACCAGAAACCCCGATTCTTCCCTGCGCCCGCCGGCCAGCGGCCCCTCACCAGCTCCTCGCCGGGCGGCAGTGGGACGCCTCGGCCCGGGGTCAGCAAGGGCGCAGGCGGCAGGAGCTGGCCTCCCGGAGGGTGCGAGTCAGCGCAGGGTGGCTCTGAGCATATCTTCTCGGTCTGTACAACCTCCGTGGTTCAAAAGTCCCCAGAGTTCTTGCAGGGCGGAAAAGAACCCCGAGGAGAAAGCATGGGAAGGGAGAGGCCCTCGGTGGCTTTGCTAGACACATACACAAAACTCTGATTTGATAATAAATTTTTAAAAATGAATTGAATCCTTGAGCCGCGGTGCGACCCCGAGGCTCACCGATCGAGCCCGAGCAGCAGCCGCTTCTTGTCCTCCTGGCCGCTCTCGTTCTTCAGGTCAGAGAACACCTGTGTGAAGTAGTGCGGGTCGGCATTGATCTGCAGCATCTTGGCGCTCATGAGGTTGATGACAGAGAGGCAACGGTCCCAAAAGGCCTCCTTGCAGCTCTCCACCAGGAAGGGCTTGAGTGGGTAGGAGATCTCGTTGCCCATGTAGGAGTAGGAGAGGTACAGGCAGGTCAGCAGGACGGCCTGAAGCTCGTGGTCCGAGCCCACCTCGGAGGAGATAACATCCCTGCAGAGCATGTAGAGGAAAACCACGTTGGCCGGCGTGATGAAGCCCTGGTCCTGCCAGCCCTGCAGAAGCAGCGAGCGGTCCACGCTGCGCAGCCAGAGCACGGGGTCCGTGGGGGACAGGTGCTTCAGGCGGTAGCACCGGCGGCAGAGGAACTCGCCCAGGCAGCGCAGCAGCTCGCTGGTGGACGCCTGGACGATGACCCGCTTGGGCGTCCCTGCGGAGGTGACAGCGGGGTGCGGGGCCTTCTTGACCGAGGAGGAGACCCCGGTCTGGGAGCCCGAGAGCTGGCTGGCCGGGGGCGCGGGCGGCTGGGCCGGTGGGGGCTGGGCGAAGGTGGACAGGTTGGCGCACGACAGCGACTTCTTCAGGTTCTCATTGTTGAGGTGCGTGATGTTGTTCTGGTAGCTGCTGTTGGGCTGCACCTTCTTGGAGTTCTTCTTCTTGGCCGACACCGCCACGATCCGCTTCCAGGGCAGCACGGAGATGATGGAGTGCCGCTTCAGGTTCTTGTCCTTGGCGTTCTTGCTGTTCTGCACGGCCGTGTAGTGGCCCACCGTGGCCGCGCCATCCTCAAACAGCGTGGCCTTCCGGTAGCTGGGGGACAGGGACAGCACCGTGCCCATGGTGCCGCTGCGCGCCCGGCGGGGGCCCGCGCCCCTGCGCGCCCAGCCTGACGGCCGGAGGGGGAAGGCGGCTCACCGAGCCTGCGGCGGCCCCGGGGGTAAGAGGGGCGCTCCCAGGACGCGTGCTGCCCCTCCGGATCTGCGTGAAAAACAAGATGGTTCTCAGCCCCGGGCGGGGCTCCGCGCCCCGGGCCCCAACCCCGGCACCCGCGCCGACCTCTGCTGCCCCGCCCGCGCCCCGCGCCGCAGCCTCGGCGCCTCCCGCAGCACCCGGACGCTGCGGTGCCGGGGCGCATTCGGTGACGAGCCGCGGACCCCCGGCCCAAACCTCGCGGGACCCGACCCCGGCTTCGCGGGTGCCGCCGGCCGCCGGCACAGGCTTACCCCGCGGACGGCGGCTCCTGCGCTCCGGGCCTCCGCAATGCGCGCCGCGGCTCGGCCGCCGCGGTCCCGGCGCTCGGCGGCGTTCGGCAGCACTCGGCGGGGCTCGCGCGCGGCGGCGGCGGCGGCGGCGGCGGCTCGGGAGCTTCTGTCCAAGGTTCTGCAGGCGCCGCGGCCCCGCCCCCGCCCGGCCGCCCGCGCCGCCCGCGCCGCCGCGCTCCCGCCCCGCCCCCCCCGGGCGCGCGCCTCAGGGGCCTGCTGCTCGGGCGCGCGCGCCGGCGCCGACGGGCCCGGTCTCTCCGCGAGCCGCGGCTGCCGGTGTCCTCAGCCCGAGCCGCGCACCGTGCGGCAGACGCGGCCGCGAGCGGGAGACGCCTCTAGTCACCGAGCTCCATCTAGGAGTCGGACCGGGCGGCCGCGGCGGCGCGGACAGCGCCCGCCCCGCCCCTCGGTGCCGCCCCCCGGTGCCGCCCCCTTCCGCACTGCTGGGCGGCAGCCTGGTCGCGGTGTCCCTGGCGCCCGCGTGCCCCGCTCGCCCGCTGTGAGAAGCTCCGGGAGGGGGGGGCCGCGAGGGCCGACCCCGCCCCGCCCCGCCCCGCCCCGCCACGTGCTGCCTTTGTTCCCGCCGCTGCGTCCGCATCTGCCCGATCGGAGGGCGGGGGGGTGTCCCGGCAGCCACCGCCTCCTTGCGCGTCGGTCCCCTTATTCCAGACCAGCGCCGCCGCTGGGGTACGGCTGCTAAACGCAGGCCCGAAAGGCACGGGCAGCTTGGGCTACTCCACCAAGCAATCTCCGTCCGCACGCCAGAGGGGACCCGGCCTGAGCCCCTTGTTGGGCCGCGCGCGGTCCCAGACAGGCTGTCCTGAACCCATCAAGTAGGACTCGAAGCCTCCAGCTGTCTGCACCCAGATCCGCATTCTCTCGATTTATGTTTTCCATTATAAATATATGCAGTTTGAAAACATACCAGGGAAGTTCTGGTTCCGTTCCTCTCCCAGACACAAATCCAGATCCTTCACAAAGGCCACAGCTAATTATTATTCTTTCAGGTTAGTTTGGTTCTGGAGATGGATTCAAACCTGACCACAAACCTGGTAAATGGGAGACACAAACCACATCTTAATCCGGATTACAAACTCTGGCCCTAAAATGAAGCCGCACTCTGGCGAAGGGGCTAACGCCCAATTCCTGACTGCAGCTGCGCCCTAGGCCGCTGACTTGCACCAGTTCTGCCACCGTGCTAGGGCACACGGAAAAGGAGTCGCCACCATTCGGATCCGCACTGCTTCAGATCCCGAAAGTGCTGGTTTCTTTGCTACCCAGAGATCTCTGTCAGTGGTCACAACCACAACCGAAAGCCTGTAGGGGCCGTGCTCACCAAGGGGAACACGCATGCTCTGCTCCCAAGGGTTCCCTTCCCCAAGCCGCGAGCCATCCCTCCGGATGCCCCTGCTACAGTTTAGTCTGCTTTTTGTCGCTAGAACACAGTGCCAGATCCAGGGTAATCTATAAAGAGGTGCGCTTTGCTCAGTTTGCAAGGAGCACGGCCCATCCCTACAGCAGGACATGCTCAGATGAGGGCTTCGCCTGCTCCAACTCATGGCAAAGGCGAAATGCAAGCAAGCGTGCCAGTGTCGGAGGGCGCAGGTGCCAGGCTTTATAACAGCCCCTCTTAAGATAACCACCCACTCGGCGGGAAGTATATTAAAGCCTGCGTGCAGGTGGAGCCTCCATGACTTAGCTGCCTCTTAAAGGTCGCACCTCACACAGTAACTCTGGGACGCGCCTCCTGAGCGCTGCTGGAGCTAACTATACTGAAACCACATACACAATCCCACCTGCTCTGCAGATGGAGCTGTCCTCACCCTTCCTTTCTCTCATTTCAAGAACACAGTAATCTAGGCTCTTCAGGTCCCCTAGCTGGATGTCTCTTCCCCTTCTAAGAAAAGCTGAACACCCCTATGGCAGAGGCCCAGCTGGAGTTGGTCACATATGTCTCATGCTCGCCTTCAGATTCTAAGGTTTTTTTGTTTGTTTGGTTCTTTTGAGACAGGGTCTCGATATGCAGTTCAGGCTGAGCTTGATCTCATTTTGTAGCTCAGGCTGGCCTCAAACCTACAAGGATCCTCCTGCTTCAGCCTCCACAGTGCTGGGATTACAGGCCTGTGCCACCATGCCCAGCTTCTAGTATTAAGCAATTATGCTTTCTGTTTCCCAAATTACAGCCATATTCCTAAGCCTGAAATCCATGCCTTAGTAAAACCTGGGCCCAAGGCCGGGCATGGTGGTGCATACCTGTGATCCCAGCACTCAGAAGGCTGAGGCAGGAAGATCACTGCCAGTTTGAGACCAGCCTAGGCTACATAAGTGAGCTCAAGGCCAGCCTGAACTGCATAGGGAGACCCTGTCTAAAAAAAAAAAAAAAAAAAAAAAAAAAACCCTGGGCCCAGTCTGTTACTTGTTACCTGAAATTCAGTTCTAGCTATTTGAGCTCATGGTGAGCAAAGCCCCACCTCATCCCACCAGTCTCAACCAAAGCAACACACATTTACACAGACCTTTTCCAACCTAACTACTCTAGAGTCCTCTTGCCTATGTCCATTCCCTAGTTCCTTCAAAAACAGCTCTCTATAAACCAAGAGTGGGGGCACACACCTGTAATCCCAGCACTCAGGAGGCTGCATTGCATAGCAAGACCCTGTCTCAAAGAGAAGGAAAATAAAGCTCTCTACAGACCAACTCTGACCTCCTCACATTTGTCTGAAAGTGATGCTTGTAGCAGAGCAAGAAGGGGCGGCACTGGCGCCTGCGTGCTGTGGGGGGGGGGGTTGTCAGAAAACCCTCCCCGCCCAAGGCTGTGCCTGGGAAGCCTGCTTCAAGATGGCACAGTTCTGTTCACTTACCCCACCACCACCTCCCTACCTCGTTTCCGTCACTGCAACTTGAACCTTGGAGAAAAGGGCAAGTCTGCCTAAACTGCACCATCAAGACTCCGAAGGCGGATCCAGCTCAGTGACATGAACTGTTTTCTCTCTCTTCACCAGATAACTGCAGGGAAGATCTCCCACTTCGGGTCCTACCAATCAGCACTCTCACCCTACAGCCAGTCTCTAGCCGCCTAAGGGGCAGCTGCTTGTGAGATGTCATGCTGGGCTGGACAACTATGCAACACTGCAGGAAGTCCTGTTCTGCACATCCCACCGCCCATGCTGCCCCGAGGGAGGCAAACTGAGACCACAGCCAGCAACAGCTCCCATGAAAGCTTTCAAATAGAGCTGGGCCGAGTCCTGGTTCAGGAGGTCTTTGTTCTTTCAGGGATCGGAGAGCAGCATCTAGTGGCCCTTCGGGGCAGCACAGATTGCACAACTGCAGCTCACTACCGGGCAACCACAGCAGCCACCTCCGCTGACACACAGGCCACCGCCCACACCATGAGGCCGAGGGCTCTCGGTGAGAGTCCACGCCCAGCCTCGGGGCTGGCTGGGCCCCAGCCACCCTTAGCTAGCCCATGCAAGCCGGGAGCAAACAGTGGCACAACTGCTAGCCCTGATGGCCTAGAGTGGTGCTGCCCAACAGACGGACAGTGTCAGCCACAATTACAAACCACAGAGCTAGTCTGATGTTTTCTAGCGGCCAAAAGTAAAAAGAAACAGGTGAGTTTTAGTAATATTTTTATTTAACCCAATATACCCAAAATATTTCAACACACATATAAAATGAGCCTGATACTTTACATTTTTCTGTCATACTAAGCCTTTAAGGGCTGGTTTGAGTTTACACTTGCAGCAGGAGTCTGAACCAGCCAATCCCCAGGTCAGCCCTACAGCATGTGGCCAGCGGCTACTTGCGACAGCCCAGACCTAGAAGGCATCACACAAGAGGAAAGCAGAGCAAAGGGCCTGTGCATCGGGAGCGCTCTCCCCTCCGCTCCAGCCGTGTCTCCAGGGGGTACTTGCAGAAGCCCTTTATGGACCCCCCTCTCTCGGAGCATCTCCCTGCCAGCTTTCTTCCTCCTGCCCCCACCTTCCAATAAACCTTTTATTATTTAAAATAAACAAACCTTTCTCCAAGTAAAATTACATACAGAAAGTGAGACTAGAAAAACTAACTGGAGAAGAACTGGCAGACCCCCAGCCCAAGGAAGCCTTCGGAAGAATCTTTCGAAGATTCCCACAGCAATCTACGCTACAACTGCACACCAGGACTCCACACACCTGCACTTTCGTAACTTCCTACAGCCCTCACCTCACAACCGTCATCCATGGACTCATCACCCACAGCGCTCGGTGCGGAGACAGGCTGGAGGCATCTTACCTCCAAACCCGTGTGTCCTCACTGGACACTGCCTTGCAGAACTCAGAGCTACCTGAACTCCATTTCTCATTCCAGACCTCACAGATCAGCTTCCTGCCCAAACCTCTTCAAATCTAGACCCACATCTGGCTATAGAACTCCCACGAGTGAGCAGACCCCTCGCCCATCTAAGGGTAGACGACTGTTGGGCTCCACAGACTTTGAACCTGCCTGGAAACCCTCCAGCACCCAAGAAAGGACACCTTTTGAAAAAAAAATTATTTTTATTGGAACTCATCTGAACATCAGATATACCTGGTGTTGGTTAGCAAGAACCGTTTGTACATTTGATATTGATGGTGCCGAAACCAAAACAGTGACTGGACATGATGGGGAAAGATGTTGAGAACAAAAACCTGATTTTGGAGAGAATGGAAACCAGTCAGATTCAGTGTAGATGCAAAACCTGGTACAACAAAATCCTTTTACAAAATATAAATTTATTACGAAAACCTGGAAGGATAATCTGAGAAAGGCAAAGAAAAAGAGGACAGCAGGAAAGAGGCACGAGGAGGGGGAGAGAAAAGGAAACAAGACAAAGAGGAGATGGCAGAAGAAAATGCAGCTGAACACAGCGGAAGTGCAGAAGCTCATCTGCCCCAGCGGCATTAAAGCCTCTCTATGTAATCGCATCAGAAGACACGCATGCGGAGATACAGTGCTCTACCTCCCACCCGCTCAGGTTCTAAGAGGTAAATGAAGAGGCTCCCTGGGAAGGCGACATGAGGTTGCTCAAAAACCCAACAAGGAAAAACAACAACAAAAACCACACCCCACAGTCTCATTTCCGATGTTCACTGTTTAAAAAAGGAATAAACCCATCCGACAGCAGGAGTGCGAGAGGGAGAAGCTGATGGAATTCAGACAGTCCAACTCCTCTGAGGGGGAGGAGGGGCAGGAGGAGACGGTCTCCTGGCTGAGAGAAGGGAAAGAGAAGGGGGAGAGAGGACAGAGCAGAGGAGAAAGAGGCAGTTAAAACACTGACATCTAATCTAGTTACTGTGTTTAAAAAAAAGAAAAGCCACATGCACGGCAGGCGCCCTGGGGCTGAGGGCCCACGCTGCTCCCCGTGTGGCCGGCCGCGGTGCGCGCCAGCTCCTGGTCTTGTCCCCATTCCGGCACAGGTCAGAGCGGAGCCGTGCAGGTGCTGCTGCTGCTGCTGCTGCTGCTGCTGCCGCCACCACCACTGTGGCAGCAGCATGGCCGCGGACCTTCAGCTCTTCATGGGGAGCCAATGTCAGGAGGAGTAGGAACAGGCGGACAGGCCAAATGGCAGGGGAAAGAACACCGAAACGCCTCATTTCAAATAAAAAAGAAAACAGCAGTCTATACACAGTTGTTTGTTTTGGTTCAGTACAAACAGAATAAAAAGTCATTGCTTTTGATGGCCAGCAAACACCCAATTCTGAAGAGGAGAGGTGGCGCCCAGCGGGTGGATTAGGACCCCCAGTGGTTGGTGCCTGGCTTTGCGGCCCTCTCCCAGGAGGCAGAGAGCACAGCTTTAGGTAGTGTAAGCCTTTTTTCCTTTTATTTAGAACTCTTTTTTTTTCTTTTTCCTTTTTTTGTTTTTTTTTTTTTAAGCAATTTCCCCACTCCCAAGTGGGGCCAGTAAAGATTACATGAAAACTGGCACGCCGACTGGCTGGAATACAGATGCACCAAATGAGGATTTAAAAACTTTCCGAGCGAAAAGTAGAACAAAAAGAAAAAGAATCTCCTAGCACTTTCCCCCAAGGTCTCACTCTCCCGCCACACACACTCTCCAAAGGACCGCTACAGATCCAGCTCTGCAAGAGAAGACAGGGCAGTATCAATCGAGAAGCTGCAGGGGCACCAGGAGGCTTTCAGTCTTGCAGATGGCAGCGCTGCCCGGTCCTGGGTCCCAGAGCTGGCACTCACCTATGTCAGTTTCTTGGCTTTGTTATAGAGGGAATCCACTACTTTACTCATGTTCTGAATTGTTTCCAGAGCAGCTTCGTAAGTTTTATCTACTGGGGGTTCATCAAAAATAATCAGGACACCCTCACCCTGGTCCAAAATCCCTGCAGGAAACACAAGGGCAACCCAAGTAAAAGAAGAGATTAGACATAAAAGCCAATGTAAAGCAGCTCACTCCCTACCTGTCTTGCTTTCTTCAAAAAAGGAAATAAAACTTGTCTTCTTGTTCCCTTTGCACCTGTTTAGTATACTCTTTTTTAAGACAGGCTCCCACTATGTAGTTAAAGCTGGCCTTGGGCTGGGGATATAGCTCAGTGGAATAAGCGCCTGCCTAGCAAGCGCAGGGTCCTGAGTTTGATCCCCAGTACCGCCAAAAAAAAAAAAGCTGGCCTTGAACTCACTAGGCAGCCAAGGCTGATCCTGAACTTTTGGAGCTCCTCCTGCCTCAGCCTCTCCAGTGCTGAGATCACAGGGGTGAGCCACCACACCCAGTTTAGTACACTCATCATGGCGAGGAGGGTCAAAACCCCAGGGATCCATCAGGAGAAACAAACAGAACACTTTCTTTAAAGATATCTCTTCATGCCAGGTGTGGTAACACATGCCTGTAACCAGCGCTTTTGGGATGCTGCAGCAGGAGGATCACTGAGAGTTTGAGGCCTGCCTGGCTGCAGAGTGAACTGGAGGCCAGCCTGAACTACACAGTGAGACCTTGTCTCCAATCAATCATCAATCAATAAATTTCTTCAGCCATCTCATCACCACTCCCAGCCCCCCTTGCCTGGGTCACTGTTACTCACCATGAAACTTCTTGTCAAGAATCATCTGTGATAATTTCCTTTCCACATCAGCCTAAAATAAAAGCACATGATTAAAGGGATAGTATCTATTAGTCAGAGATCACCCTGACATAAAAGCTCTGTAGGGTCTCAAGGCAAATTAACTGAAAACAAAACAGCAACGCAGCTCCAGCTCTGAGCCCACATTCCCGCGCCCCACGGAGCGGCCTGGGAGCACTGACAAGCCCATCAGGTACAAAGGCGAGGCAAGCCCTTCCCCTCCCCCCTGCCCTCCCCCCAAAAGGCCTCCGAACTCCTTACCTTGGAGAGTTTGATGAGGCTGGATATGTGTTCAATCTGAAAGGGAAGGCAGAGACACCAACACTGAGAGTTTTACTTCTGCCTCCAACACAGGGGTGGGGTCGCTGGGTCCACGTCCTCTGTCTGGCCGTGCTTAGGCCTCTCGTGTTGTCCACCTGTCTGCTTTTCCTCTCTCCAGACCACACACACTGCACCCCCCCGCCTGTCAATGCCCGAGACACGGACTGTGTACCGCACACAGTGACTAGGAAAGCCAGGCAAAGACTGCGCTCAGACCACAAGCAAGAGGCCATCTCACAGGTCCCTAACCCGAAGGCACCTTCTCTTTGACTCATTTCCCTCAAGGTGAGCCCAAGCTCTAGGTGGCTTCCTGCCCATCCGGCACACCCTTGGAAATTAGCTATTTTGGATGGATATGCAAGGGGGGGTGGCTGTAGTGAGAATGTATGGCCAAAAACAGCTTGAGTCCCCACAAGGGCTCTTACCTGTACTCGGGAAAAAGGCTCAATGACTCGGATCAGGTTCTGTTCCAGTAAGTTATCATATAACTTGGCCAAGTGTGTGCTGATGATTGGGTCATCCCGGAGCTCCGCCCTGTAATCTGTCAAGGCCTGCAAAAGAGCCAGCAACAGATTGGCACACAGAGAAGACTATAAAGGCGCGCGCGCACGCACACGCACGCACACACACACACACACACACACACACACACACGGCTTTCTGAGTAGTCTGCTGGCCCTCGTAATTACATGGTTACCGCAGGTATGTGAGATTAGAACAGATGAAAGAAAAGCCCTGGCAGAGTACAGAGAAGAAGAAAAGAATTGTCAACCAGGAGTGGTGGCACACACCTGCAGTCCTAGCACTTCGGAGGGCTCTTACCTGTACTCAGCAAGCTAAGAAGACAGGAGGATGGAATTGAATTACGTGACAAAATCCCACTGGGAAATGAACAGAGGAAGGGGAAGGGGAAGAGGAAGAGAAAAGACAAAAGACAAGACAAGGGAAGACAGATGAGCAAAAAAGAAAAGGAAAAAGGAATGTTAAGAACTAAAAGGTAGAGCCACCATCTTTCTGCCCAAGAAACTCCCATCAACAATTCACATCACCTAAACCACAAGGTCAGCTCCACTGGTACACCAGATTAACTACACAAGCATGTATTGTAAAAATTTAGGGGACCCGGGCATGGTAGTACACGCCTGTAATCCCAGCACTCAGGAGGCTGAGGCAGGAGGATTGCTAGGAGTTCGAGACCAGCCTGGGCTACAAAGTGAGCTCGAGGCCAGCCTGAACTGCATAGTGACACCCTGTCTAAAAAAAAAATGGGAGATTAAACCAGATGGTGTAGTTGTGTACACCTTAATAGTGTGGTGGTGTACAATTATAATCCCAGCACTTAAGAGGCTAAGGCAGGATGACTGCCATGAGCTCAAGGCCAAGCTGAACTACACAGTGAGATTCTGTCTCAAAAAAAAAAAAAAAAAAAAAAAAAATCACATTCTGAGGTTAAAAGGAAATACTGAATTCCACAACTAGCTCTTAGGAGTTTTGCAAGGAATATGAGTATGCTATAGCTCTACCATCCAATTTTGTTTAGCCCTAGTATTTCCCAAATATGAGATCATGGAACCTTGTTTCCAATAAACCATGTAGAATAAAAGGTTCAAAGCTAAGTACAGCAATGCGACACCTGCCTAGAAAGCACAAGGTCCTGAGTTTGATTCCTGGTACTAAAAAAAAAAAAAGTTTTAAAAAGCCGGTGTGGAGGCACTTGCCTGTAATCCCAGCACTCAAGGGGCTGACGCATGAGGGTTACTATGGGTTTGAGGCCAGCCTGGTGAGGCCAGCCTATACATACTAATAGATACATAGTGAGTTCACGGCCAGCCTGAACTACACAGTGAGACCCTGTCTCAAAGCCCCTTGCCCCCAAAAGGTTCAATCAAGCATGCTAAATTTGGGGATAAAATCATCTATACTGTACTCATGTGTATGAAATATTTACTGTTAGTAACAGTCTCAATATACCAGCTTCATGGTAGTTATGCCACAGTGCTAAAAAGAAAAACACAAGAGACAAATCACGCCAAGTAAGGGGCAAGAGGAGTCAGCAAGGACCTGTGTGGATAATGCATTTTGGGATGGTGAGAGCCACCGTCTCCAGCCACACTGTTTCTCCCCTTGGGTCTAGGGTTAGTTCCAGTTGGTCGTTACTAAGACGGAAAGGAAAGAACACACACAAACCTCATCCTAAACAGAGGACAAGTGCTGCCCTTTCTGAAACATCCCAAATAATGACCAAAGGCACAGGAGTCAAAGGCTAAAATAGCACCCTGAGAAAGTGCCAAATGGGCACATCAGGGCACATGCTGGTTACCCACGCAGGAGGGGCAGACCTGGCCTTTCTGGTGCTAAAGGAATTCCTAAGAGGGCGCTGTGGGGAACAAATCAAACTAACATATAAATTACTGCATGACTCTTGGCAAGCCCCCGATTCTCAGCTCCCTCAATCACAAAATGAGGGTAACAGCCTGGCCTTTAGAACAGGACGACAGGAGCTCTGAAGAGAAAAGCATTATACATGAGTGACACACACCTGGACCACCCCGGCCTGCACGCACCAAAGTGCTCACCTACCGGTTTTGACACCACAGCAAGTCACGGACAGATGGGATCACCTAGTGCTGTCTTTGCAACTATTTGTGAAACTATAAGTATCTTTAAATGTCCCTCTCCACCCATTCCACACCAACCCATTACCGCACTCACCTTCTCAAAATCCGCCAGCGATCTGTTCTTGCTAGCCTGAGCCACACATTTTAATGCTTCTGTCTGAGATTAAAAAGACAAATCATGAAAGTGATCTGTTCTACATGCTCACATGTAAAAAGTCTAATAAACAGTATGCTATGTCCATACAACTTCTGCTGTAAGGAAGAACCCACCCCAACATCATTCTTCAGAGGCCTGGGAAGAAAACGCAGAAGTATTAAACATCACTTTATACTTTAAAATCTGAAATGAACTTAATACTAGGAAATAAAAATTTTCCAAAAGGATACACCCTGCTGGACCTAGAGGCACAAGCCTGTAATCCCAGCACTTTGGAGGCTGAGAGGTAGGAGGGTCCCAAATTCAAGGCTAGGCTGGACTACTCAGTGGAGACCCTGTCTCAAAACTACAATCAACCAAACAAGTAGGGCCAGGGATACAGCCCATTGGCACAAGCGCCTGCATAGCAAGCGCAAGGTCCCAAGTTCGATTCCTGGTACCGAGAGGGAAAAAAAAAGAGATGACAAGCTAAAAGGGTAAAATGACAAGAGAACTGTGATTTCTTTCCCTTTCCGCCAAGATTCATTTCTACCCACCCAACTCCTTCTTGATCTCAAACTGATTATTCCCACCTGTGTTTTTTTGTTTTGGTGTTTTAGGTTTTTTTAAGATAGGATCTCGCCATGTAGCTCAGGTTGGCCTTGAATCTGCAGTGATCCTCCCACCTCAACTTCCCAAGTGCTGAGATTACAGGTACATACCCGTACTTTTATCAGGATTCACTCTTCTAGGTATGATAGAAGGCACTGAACAAAGCCTACTTTTATTAGACTTCAGACATTAACACTCTACATATTACACTTGAATAATAAACCCTACAGAGTGTCAAAGGTACAATCAATGGCAAAGAGCAACTTCGAATCTCATTATAAATGACACCTGCTCAACCTAACAAGTCTCCACTCTGCAAGAAACATGTAACACTCATCTTTCTAGAAAGCTGTCATCAAGGTACAAAGGAGCACAGAGAGATCCTCAGGCTGACACAGGAGTATCATTGTGAGTTTGAGGCTGACCTGGGCTACAGTGAGTTCAAGGCCAACCAACTTCATAACAAGACCTGGGCTCAAAAAAAAAAAAAAAAGAGAAACTCTCTATGTCCGCCTACATACTTAAATAAAACTAATTATAATACTGTACAGTATAATCAGCAAAAATTATAGTACTGTATAAAGGTACACTGAACCAAAAAAAAGAAAAAAGAAAAAGACAAGACACTGAGGCTCTATAAATAAGAAATACAGAAAGGCATTTTAAAAAGCAAAAACAAAGACAGGTAGTAAGTTCAAACAGTGCACCTCTGTCTTAAGTCCAAACAGTTGTTAAACAAGTGTATCATTAAACAAGGAATGTCTGTTATGAAATGGCCAATGTGCCTGTTACTTAGACACAACTGCCTTTGACATCCAGAAAGATTACTAGTGACAATCAACCAAAGTATAGAGAGAGGATGGTACAGACCTTTACAAAGGTCACAACTATTTGCTCTCAAAAAAACACACTTGCTAAAAAAAAAAAAAAAAACCACAAACAGTTGTGGTGGTGTACACCTGTAATCCCAGCACCTTGGAGGCTGAGGCAGGAGAACTGCCTCAACTTTGAGGCCAGCCCAGACTACATAGTAAATTTAAGGCCAGCCTGAACTACATAGTGAGACCCTGTCTCAAGAAAATCAAAACGAAGAAATCACACTCATACCTATTCATACATTAAGGTACCATAAAAAGGATTATCAGGTGCCAGGGATATAACTCAGTGGCAGAGCACTTGCCTAGCAGGTGAGAGCTTCCAAGTCCAATCACCAATACCAGAAAGAGAGACAGAGACAGAGGGAGAGAGAGAACCAGAACGAGAACTACCAACCAGCTAGGGCTTCTTTTTCCACAATTCAAGGAATCAGTGGAAAGATGCTGAGCTGAGAAGCACTCAGATGAGACTTAAAATCTGATTTCTGTACCAAGTAATCCAACCTCCCTAAAGCGCACACATACCAAATCTAAACAGGCTCCTGACTGAGGGGAGCCAAGATGTCTTATTCTGTACATAATAAATATCCAAGTCAGGTTCATGGTAGACAGATCTTCTAACAAAGCTGAATGTAAAATAAATCACTGCAAATATTACAGTTCAGGTCTGAGTCCTTCAAGCACTTGATGTACACGGGAGCAACACTGACTTTCATGGCCAAGAATTTAATAAGTACAGGAAACTACTTCCCCCTTTTCAGAGCTGAGTATTTTCAGATTATTAAAAGCAGTATCTTTTGAGTCTGTTTTTACTGAACCAAAACAAAATGGGTATAGACTATTTACTTTTTCATTGGAGAAGGAAGTAGCTGGGGGACACAGAGAGTGAAATGGGACCCCAAAAGCACTGGTCTCATCAAACACCGTGACTCCAACAACACATTAGTCTCAGAGTGATTAGAACTGTGTCAAGGTGTTCCCTACCTGTCTCCCTGCATACCGAAGTGCAAGCTTCCCGCTCACCAAAGCCTGGACATCTTCTGGGCTAGAAAAAAACACATTATTCGGTCAGTTGTTCCAGGATGTTACGATTCTAACCAGAATTCCACTGTAAAGACTACCCACAAAGAAAATCAGCCCCAACTCCTAACTATAACCTTTTTTTTTCTTTGGGCAGAAACTGGGATTGCTTCACTCAAAGCTTAGCAATAAAAAGTAGAAAAATCCCAATGTTAAAAAAGCCTAAGCCAGAAGCAGTGGTCTAGGCCTATAATCTCAGCACTTCGGGAGACTAACGCAAGAGAATCTCAACTTCAAGCCCAGCCCAAGCAACTTAGTGACTCAGTAAGACCCTATCTCAAAATAAAAATAAATCAGAAGGCCGAGGCAGGAGAACTGCTGCAAGTTCGAGGCCAGCCTGGCCTACATAGTGAGTTCAAAGTCAGCCTGAACTGCACAGCAGGACCTTGTCACAAAAACGTATGTACATACGTAAATGGGTGGGGGAAGTAGCTCAGTGCGAAAGCCCTGTGGTTCAGTCAGCGCACACAAGAGAAATTAAAAGAAAAAAAAATATATATATATATATATATAGTGGTGGTGCACAACTGTAATCCCAACTACTTGGGAGGCTAGGGCAAAAGGATCATAAGTTCAAAGCCAGCGTGGGCACTCTAGCCAATGTGAAGGTGGGGGACGTAGCACAGTAGCAAAGTTCCCCTGGCTTCAATCCCTCATACAGAAAAACAGACAAATAAGAAAGGAAGAAGAGGAATGAAGGGAGGCGGGGAAGAGAGGGAGGGAAAGAAGGAAGGGAGTAGGGGCTGGGCAGGAAAGACAGTGAAGAGGGTAGGGGGTAAAGAAGGCAAGCTGGCTAACTGAGCCTACCGAAAGCAGCAGACCCAACAGCCAGAGCAGTAAGTGCAAGTCACATCCCAGGATAGCAGGTCTTTTAAAACATACTCTGTGTAACCCAAAGATCCAAAAGAGTCCTAGTTAATATTTAATTTATTCCCAAAAGACCTTGGATGACTCTGTAGACTTCTTTTATAAGAAGATCTGTCTATTTTCTACTGTCCGCTTTTTAAACTTCTTGTTAGCCCTATGCTCCACACATTCTGGGTGGCTAAGCCGGATGGCATGGTCTGTAAGTGATTTCCTGACCTGGACCCTGAGCTCAGAACTTATGAGGCCTAAATACTTGAAGGATGCAAATAATTCTCCAAGAGGGACTAGGAAGGGGATATCTAAAATTTGTTTCCTTGTCTGAAAAACTACCAAGCAAAAGGCCTTCAGAGATCTTTTTTTTTTGTCTTTCTGAGATAGGATCTCGTTATGCAGTTTAGGGCAGCCTTGAGCTCATTTTGTAGCCCAGGCTGGTCTTGAACTCACAAGGAACCTCCCACCTCAGGCTCTCAAATGGTGGGATTACAGGTGTGGGCCACCACACCTGCCTTCCCATTCCTCTTTAACCAGCCCCAGAGGATACTGCTTCTGCTTCATCTCTAAGTGGGCAAATGCCCTACCTGAGCGTCTCTGCTATGGCACACAGATTTAGTTGAAGGACTAGAGTTCATAGATTTGGGAGTTAATGTACACCTACGTATTAAGCATGATTTTGCACAGCAACATGTACTTCAGAGATGTGATGGCCTTGGGACTATCGATAGAGTCATAACCCTCAAAAGCCTCGTAGAAGTATGAGTATGCAGTTTTCCAATCCTTTTCCTCTGCTGCATGGATGATACCTGGACATTGAAGAGAAAAAATAAAAACCATATAAAATTATACAACCATAAAGACTGGAGCTACAAAGGGCCTCAGAAATCTGCCCCAATCACTTTAGCTTACTCATGAGCTCAAAGGAGAAGAGAGCTACCCAAAGTCACAGCCAGGCAGCCAGAACTGAGCCTAGTAAGGCCACCCAGACCTCTGGTCTCTCAGCTCAATGCCAAATTGCCAGATTAAAAGGAGATCCTAAAATCTATATAATGTACCATGCTCCTTACCACCATCTTAGTCCAGGTACAGTAACTTTTGAAGTGACT
Source organism: Dinomys branickii (assembly GCA_004027595.1). Classification (NCBI taxonomy): domain Eukaryota; kingdom Metazoa; phylum Chordata; class Mammalia; order Rodentia; family Dinomyidae; genus Dinomys; species Dinomys branickii. Next base: position 237,809 of record PVLD010000346.1, on the reverse strand, counting down.
GGAAAAAGTCATGTTTAAACTGTGATGGGCCAGGGATATAGTTCAGCAGCACAAGCACCTGCCTGGCAAGCACAAAGCCCTGAGTTCAATTCCCAGGACAAAAAAAAAAAAAACCACACACACAAACAAATAAACTAGTAAGCTGTGATATCATCACCTGCACAGGTCAGGGTGTTGATCCAAAATTCCTAGACCACTGGGATTAGATGTTTTCATAACATAACTCAGACAGCTTTCTAAGTCTGTCACTTTTATATTGAAGCAGCTCTCTCTCTTTTTTTTTTAGCAGTACTGGGGATCGAACTCAGGACCCTGCGCTTGCTAGGCAAGCGCTTATTCCACTGAGCTATATCCCCAGCCCCCTGAAGCAGCTCTCATAAGAAGAGAAATAACCCAACACCTTTCATCTTCATTTTGAGTACCTCCCATTTATGAATGTGCTTTTGCCTGGATGCAATCAGTGTAGAGATCTCACATATGCCAAATCCTACACCTAATTGTTCACAGCTACGAGTTAGGTTATTACCCCCAATAAGCTTAACTTTGACTGAACCTGCTATTATTACTTCCAACTTATGCTGTCACATAAGACAACACACAAATTCATCCTTTCCAGGTTCACAGGCATTGAAGCTTCTGCATATTAGTCCTAACTGTCCCGGCCCCTCATGCACTCTATCCATTTGTTTATGACATCTCTTGCCTTGTTCACAGCAAGGCACATACAGAAGATGCTCAGCACACTGCAGTGAGAGGATGAAGCTGCTCGTACACGCTCCTGAAGAACCCACACCATAGCACGCTGTTAGCCCATCCGTACTGAACCTGCGGTGCACAGCATTCTAACTATGAACTTCTATCTTAACCACTAAGTGCAAAAGAAAACCTGCCCTTCTCTATAGCCAAGGAAAGCAACCTGAAAAACCAAACTATTAATGCTGCTGAACTAAATGAGATTCACCCCATCTCTCCATACCTCCTAGTACAGAGTGAGGATGGAACACACACACACACACAAAATAATCTTGGTTTAAAAATAAATGCTTGGGCTGGGGATATAGCTCAGTGGAATAAGCGCCTGCCTAGCAAGCGCAGGGCCCTGAGTTCGATCCCCAGTACCGCTAAATAAATAAATAAATAAATAAATAAATAAATAAATGCTGTTCCTCAAACACATTAATAAATGTGAGTCACATTAGCAGTAGGACTCTTATAGTTGGCACATGACATTTAATTTTAAAAACAAAAACTAAGCTGACCATGGCAGTGGCCTCTCTGTAACCCAAGCACATGACAATGTTACAGGAGGATCACAATTTCAAGGCCAGTCTGGGCTGCAGAGTGGGACCCTGTCTCACAAAACAAAACAAAACCAACCAAACCAGGGGAAACAAAGACGTCACTCATTCAACACAAAGATAAATGACAGCCTGCCATGTGCCAAATTGCTGTTACAGCTACTATGGAGGGTATACATATGGATAAGACCCTTGAAAGGTTCACATTCTGATGAGTAAAATGGCTACTGAAACAGAAACGAGATTAGTACCATAATGTGTACAAATAATGTAATTTGGGGCTGGGCTGAGGATGTGACTCAACAACAAGTGCCTATGTCTAAGGCACTGGGTTTGAAAACTAGGCACTATCAAAAAAAGAAAAAGAAAAAGAAAAAATCTATGTAATTTTGGTACCGAAGTCCAAAATTAAAGAAGGTACAAAGCACAGCGATGTATGTGCACCCATGTTTATAGCAACACAATTTGTAATAGCTACATCTTGTAAACAACCCAAGTGCCCATCAACCAAGGAATGGAGAAGAAAGAGGTAGTCTTTTTATAAAATGGAGTAGTACTCAGCCATAAAAAAGGACAAACTAGAGACTTTTATAGGTAAATGGATGCAATTTGAAACCATACTCATAAATGAAATATACCAGACTCACATTTGTAAACATCACATTGTCTCCCTAGTATGAGAGGCTGAAAGAGTAAAGAAGATCCAAAATGTACAAGAGATACTGTAAAATAAGAAGAAACTGTTCAAAAGGCAAGAGAAAAGGAGGGGAAAGGAAAAAATAAGGAAGGGAAAAGCAAAAACAGAAAAAAAAATATAATATATATTGCCAAGAAAGCTGGGCGTGGTGATGCACACCTGTAATCCCAGCAGTAGGGAGGCTGAGGCAGGAGGATCATTGAGTTCGAGACCAGCCTGGGCTACAAATGAGCTCAAGGCCAGCCTGAACTGCGTAGCGAGACCCTGTTTCAAAAAAAAAAAAAGGACTGGGAATGTAGCTCAGTGGTAGAATGCTTATCTAGAATGCACAGATCCCCAGTAGACAGCAATAATATTATTAACTATTGACATAGGCATAAAATGCAGAAATGAACAGACTGCATAAGAGACTGGATAACAAGTTTAGTTTCTGGTATATTGAGACAAAGATATCTACAGAACACTTAGGTGTGTATGTCGTTCAAACAGCTGGAAATCTAGATCTGAAACTCGAAGATCTAAGTGAGCTATTGATGTCAAGTGGCAGCTAAGGCCATGGGAATGTATGAGACTAAAAGGAAAACAGCGGAACAGAAAATAAAAAGCAGCATATCCACAGCCAGCCAGGTCACAGTTTACCCCAAGGAAGTCACCCAGGCAGTGTGTTTTGTTTACACACTGAGTGTCCTGAGTGTTGCTCAGGCAAGTGTCATTTCCATTTCTTATTCGCCCAAGATATACTCTGTTGTCTGCTTACTGTTGTTGTTTTCTTTTGAGACAGGGTCTCACTATGTAGTTCCAGCTGGCCTATAACTATGTAGCCCAAGCCTGGCCTTGAAGTCATGCTGATCCTCCTGCCTCAGCCTCCTCAGTGCTAGGATTACAGGTGTGCACCACCATACTCAGCTGTTTATTTGCTTTATATCAGGCCAGAGATATAGCTCAGCAGCACAAGCACCTGCCTGGCAAGCACAAGGTCCTAAGTATGATTCCTGGTACCAAAACAGAAAAAAAAAATTAAAATACTTGCTTTATATCAACTATTTTTTGCCTATTTTTTTATTTAGAACATTGTGTTCACTTTGTGTATGTGTGTCTTTTTGAGACATGGTTTCATTATGCAGTTCAGACTGGCCTTGAACTCCCAGTAATCTTCCTGCCTCAGCCTCCCAGTGCTAGGATTATAGACATAAGCCACCACATCCAGCCTGTATTCACATCTGATGTTTGTTTCTAGCGAAATTTAACACTAACTTCTGGTTATTCTCTTTACTAATTCTTGTTTATTTGTTTTGCACATGTGAAAAATAACCTATCATTTTGTGCTACAATCTATAAAAACTCTTACTGTAAGTACATTAAATATAATTTTTAGACTTCTCCACAACTCATTCAACACAAAAAAGTTCTATTGGTGGCACTGATACGGGCTCCATGTCATTGAAGGGGCTGACATCTAACAAGGTGTCCTGTAATCAAAACGTGATGAAAAAATATTATTATAAAATATTTATGCACCTTCTGGACCAAACAATATGGAACTTGTTATTTTTCAAACCAAAGGGGTTCAAAAAGTCACTTACAATTTAGACTGGGTCAACAGACCAAATAATTGAAAAATATAGAATAGCAAAACGCCAACTAGGACGCCCATTACATTCAGTGGGTGGACCTCTTACTGAAATTACACCACCCACAGAAGGAAAGGAAAGGCCAACACAACAATGCCAAGTGCACCGTTCATAGAAAGACAGTAACGCATACAAACTCAGAAATATTTAACGTTGCATTGTATACTGAATGTTGTATACACTCAGAAAAAGTATTGAATAAGTGTAATAAGTTGTCATCTTTACATTTCCTACTATCTCATAAAAACTAACAAAAAATGCATTTGTTAGTCTTCCTGTACTTAAATAATTGAACTGGTAAGTCCTTATGTGACAAGCAGAATAAAAAAGAACAGCACACAGTGGCCACAAATATGGGGAGAAAGACAGTAATATCAAGGAAGCTTATGGTATCTGACAGGGCTGTATTCCTCCCAAAGTCATGGATTTGTTCTGATTGGTTGGTGGGTTGTCTTGCTCGCTGGCTGGTTTGTTAGATAGGGTCTTACATAACCTAAGCTTACCTCAAACTCATAATCCTTCTGCCTCAAATTCCCAAGGAAATGTTGAGATTACAGGTATATATACCACACTCAACTAAAGGAGATTGTAAGGGAGTGATTGATTTGTTTGTTTGTTCAGTACTGGGGATTGAATCCAGGGCCTTATATCTAGGCTGAGCTACACTCCTATCCCTTTTTTAAAAAATTCTGAGACAGTCTCACTAAATCACTGAACTGTCTAGGCTAGGACTGAACTTATGATCCACCTGCCACAGCTTCCCAGACTGCTGAGATTATAAGTGTACACCACCACACCCTCCTTACTGACTTCTTTCAAGGAGTCAACAGAGACACAAAGAAAAGCTACTGTTTCAACTTTTTCAAGAAAGACAGACAAAAATTTAAAAAGAAAGAAAGACTAACTTTTCAGCCAGGGGAGTTCAAAGACTGAGAGACATATTGCGTGTAGAGGCAGACTGAAGACTGGATTAAACACAATGGCAGGTGGAAAGGTCACTCTTGATGAGGGTGAACATGGACAGGGACACAAATTCTGTACAGAAAAGGTACGTAAAGAGGGCTCACATTTAGAATGTCCTCTATTTCCTTTGAAAAATAGGATACAATTTCACCTCTTGACCATGAAGGTAGGGAACAAACTTAGTAGAGTAGTAGCTCAAAGAAAATACAAGTGTTTGGTGTAAATTAGATTTAAGCTTCACAGTCATCGATTCTTTTTTCTGGTACCAGGAATCAAACTCAGGACCTTGTGCTTGCCAGGCAGGCGCTTGTGCTGCTGAGCTATATCCCCAGCCCCATCAATTCATTTTTAATCCTCCCAATCTAAGTATAATTCCTGTCACCATTTTACAAATCAGCTAAAGTTCAAATTATAATAAATTAAGTACTTTGCTCAAGAACACACATACAGAAATCACCAAACCAAATGCCAAAGAAAGCCTGAGATGCATGATGGCCAAGTATTATCTTTTACAGAAGAAAGAGGTAAGAACATTGCTTAAACTATTCTGCTGCCTCCAATCCCAGCACTCCTTTAATAAGGATGCTTGCCAGGCATGGTGGCACACGCCTCTCTAATCCCAGCACTCGGGAGGCTGAAGCAAGAGGATCATTGCCACTTCAAGACCACCCTGGGCTATAAGGTGAGTTCAAGGGCAGCCTGAACTGCATAGCAAGACCCTGTCTCAAAAAGACCAAAAAAAAAAAAAAAAAAAAAAAGAGAATATAAGAATACTCCACCTGCCAAGCCACAAGCCATCTCTCCAAACCTCCACATTCATGCACTCTATCAGCAAACTACATACTATCCTCAGCTAAAAGTGGACTATCTCTCCACAAACGTTATCTGAACTCCTTTCAAAATCCAACAAGTTTTACAAAGGTCTCCAAAATTTGAGTTGGAGACTTAGGTTAGGCTAATCCTAAAGAGAAATGTTACTCAGTGATGACTGAGAAGAAAATTAACAGAGAATTTTAAACTGAAGTGAGACTTTTCTAGAGTTTGGCTCTAAGAGTCAGGTTGGCTGGCTAAACACTAATATGCATGTTCTTAATATATTTTAGGCAATTAATGGACAAGAACAGCCAGTGAGAAAGGTAGCCTTTTGGTTCATTTCTCTAAGGATGATTTAGTCAAATTAGTCAATTCTATCTCCAGCACCAACCTCCGTTCCTTTTCCTGTAAGATAAGCTCTAAGAAAACGCACCCCAGGAATAGCTGTTTTACCTGACTGCATGTCCAGGGTTGCCTGCAGTTTGGGGGGGCAGTAGATAGCATTCGCTGTGGTTCGAGCAGAGGTTAAGGCAGCTCGGGCTTTCGGCAGATTGCTCAGGGCATGGTATGTTTTGCTTTCTAACAGCTGTACTTCCACCAAAAGAGCTTTGTCATCCATCTTTTTCAACTCTCGTAGTAGCTGAGAACCTGGAAAAGGAAAACATGTGTGTCTCTTTGTTAGCCATACTATTACAGTAAAATCTCACTCTGCCATCTTCATAATATTCAGGATAAAGAAATCTTCCTACACTCAAAAAAGCTTACCTTTACAGCCCGTGCAAGAATTAAGGCTGAGGATATAGCTCAGCAGCACACCACATGCCTGGCAAGCATAAGGTCCTGAGTTCAATTCCAGTACCAAAAGAATTAAATTTACTCTAATTGTGCTAGCTTCCAAAAAAGCAAAACACCTATGTTTAAGCTTTTCTGCTTCCTGAAGGCAAAAGTAGAGCAAAGAGCCCCAAAAGCTTACTCCTAAGATACAAACACAATGGGAATCTATACCCACAAAACGCAAAATAGTCACTCAGTTCAGACAGTGTTTGATGACCCTGTCTCAAAAAGACAAAAAAAAAAATTAACCAGCCTGCTATAGCGGCACATGCCTGCAATCCCAGCACTCAGGAGGCTGAGGCAGGAGGATCATTCCAAGTTTGAGACCAACCTAGGCTATGAAGTGAGCTCAAGGCTGAACAGCATAGCGAGACCCTGTCTCAAAAAAAAAAAGAAAAAACAGATGAGTCTGACTTTGCTCTCTCCTTGTCCAGCTATCGTAAGAAACATCAGGCAGTAAAGCTAGTAGGGAAGTGAAGAGTTCACGATAGATCACTATTCTCTAAATACACCTTCTTCCCCCATATCAGATGAGAGTATCGAAGTGAAGTGGATTTATGCCACATACAAAACTCAAACTGGGTATGGTGGCAGTTTCAGTACACTATCGAGGCAAAAAAAGCCTCACTGAAGGCCAGGAGTGGTGGTACACAACTATAATCTTGGCACTTGCAAGGCTGAGGCAGGAGGATCACTACAAGTTCAAGGCCAGCCTGGGCTACATAGTGAGTCCAAGGTCTGCCTGAACTACATACTGACACTCTGTCTAGGGAAAGAAATTGTCTCCTTCCTGTCTATTAATTTGCTTATCCTAGATATTTCATGTTAATAAAATGATGTACTATGAAAAACAACTCAAAATGGATCAAAGTTGGGCACAGCATAATCTTAGTACTTTAAGAGGCTAAGGTAAGAAAGATTCCAGGTTTGCAGCCTGAGCAAGTAAGTGACTTAAGGAGACCCTGTCACAAAATATAAAACAAAAAGGCCACCAGACGTGGTGGCACACACCTGTAATCCCAGCTCTTGGCAGGAGGATTGTTGCAAGTTCGAGACCAGCCTGGGCTACAAAGTGAGCACAAGGCAGCCTGAACTGCACAGCAAGACCCCGTCTCAAAAAGACACATACATAAAAACAAAAAATAAAAATAAAAAGGCCATAAGTTTGACTGAGGGCTGGGTGCAGTGGTGTATACCTCTTTTCCCAGCACTTGGGAGGGTAAGGCACAGAACATACTGAGGATATAACAGTGCAAAGGCACTGGGATCAATCCCAACTAAGTACACCACAGTTCCTACCAAAGTGAAAAATCATGCCTAAATTCCACTCTTGGGAGGATGAGGCAAGAGGATTAAAAGTTCAAAGTCCAGCCTGGGCAACTAAAGTGAGTCAGCAAGAAATTGTCTCCAAAAAAAAAAGACTGAATATGTAGCTCACTGTGAAAACCCTGTGTTCAATCCCTAGCAACAAAAAATTAAAAAACCACAACTCTGAGGCCGGGGATATAGCTCAGTAGCATAAGAGCCTGCCTGGCAAGCACAAGGTCCTGAGTTCAATTCCAGGTACCAAAAAAAAAAAAAAAAAAAAAAAAAAAAAAAAAAAAAAAAAAAAAAAAAAAAAAAAAAAAAAAAAAAAAAAAAAAAAAAAAAAAAAAAAAAAAAAAAAAAAAAAAAAAAAAAAAAAAAAACCACAACCCAATTAAAAACAAGTAAAGCATTTAAATAGACATTTCTCCAAATATGTACAAATGACCAACAAGCACATACAAAGATACTCATCATGAGTCATTAGAGAAATGCAAATCAAAACGACAGTGAAATACCACTTCACACCACATAAGAAGGCTAAAATAAAAAAGACAGCAAGTGTTGATGAGGATGTGGAGAAACTGCAACCTTATTTATACACGGGGGGAAGGGGCATACATGGAGCAGCTACTTGGGGGAGCAGCTACTTGGGAAACACTTGAGAAAAAAGCTAAACAGTTAACCACATGACCCAGCAATTTAACTTCTAAGAATATACTTAAAAGAAAAATGTCCACATGAAACCTGTTACAGCAGTAATCATAGTAACTAAAATGTGGACACAATCCAAATGTCCATCAACTGATAAATGGATAAATAAATGGGATAAGGGGCTGGGGATATAGCTCAGTGGAATAAACGCTTGCCTAGCAAGCGCAGGGTCCTGAGTTCGATCCCCAGTACCGCAAAAAATAAAATAAAATAAAATAAAATAAATGGGATACATCTAATGGACTATTATTCAGCAATACAAAGAAATGTACTGACACGCTGGAACATGGATAAACCTTGAAAATATGCTAAATAAAAGATGCCAATCACAAAACCACATGTTATATGACTCCATTTATATGAAATGTGTAGGGCTGGAGGTACGGCTCAGTGGGCTAAGTGCTTGCCGCTAAGCACTAGGGCCCTGAGTTCGATCCCCGGTCCCGGAAAAAAAAAAAAACAAAAAAAAATATGAAATGTGTAGAATAAGCAACTCTACAGAGACAGAAAGCATTTTATAGAACGGTTACTTAAGGCTTAGAAGGAGGGGCAGGGCAGCAAATAATTAATGGAGAGTGACTGCTAATAGGTACAGGGTTTCTTTCTAAGACAATAAAATGTTGTGGCCAGGTTGATAGCACAGCCTATCATCCCAGCACTCAGGAGGCTGAGGCAGAAGGACTGCTGTGAGTTCAAAGCCAGCCTAGAGCACACAGCAAGACCTCATCTCAAAAAAGTACATAAAGCTGGGCATGGTGGTGCACGCCTGTAATCCCAGCACTCAGAAAGCTGAGGTAGGAGGATCACCACAAGTTTCAGGCCACCCTGGGCTACCTAGCAAATTCAAAGCCAGCCTAAACTACACAAGACCCTGTCTCAAAAAAAAAAAAAAAAAAAAAAAAAAAAAAAAAAAAAAAAAAAAAAAAAAAAAAAAAAAAAAAAAGAAGAAGAAAAAGAAAACACACACACAGAAATAAATTCTTGTCTTTTCTATGGGAAGAAAAAACAATGACAAAAACTTTAACATTCAAGAAAATGGATTTTTCTGCTCTAAATTCAAAGACACTAAAAAAAGTTAAAAAAATTAAAAAACAAAGACTAGAAAACATCCTTTTGTTCTCTACATTTAACATATTAAGTGCAGCTAGTTTCTCAAAACTTTCAAACAGTGTTTTTGTTATGACAAATTCCATAAATGTATGCCACATTAAATTGTTCTTATAAGTACACAAAATATAAATTATTAATGAGAACAGCCAGGTTTAGAATAATACCCACTTAGCCAGCCAAAATGTCTAATTTCTACCAGTTTACGTACCCAAATGCAACGCTTCCTGGTACCTCTTGGTATCAAAGTACAAAGACACCAGTCTTGCCTAGGAAAGAGAAAAGGCATTGATTGAAGGGGAAAGCAAACACACACACACACACACACACACACACACACACACACACACACACAGAGAAAGACATCAAAGACTGACAGCCACAGAACTATTACTGTTGAATATATATGTTCTGATGATAACATCAAATTCAGCATAACAAATGATCTAGCCCTTGGTACCGTCTCCTCTGGTCAATGACTAACTTTACCATGCTTCTGCTTATTTTTCTGAGTCAAACAGCAAGTCTCTCTGAAAACTTTAACCAGGGCAATTCTAGTAAGTGGGACCACTATCAATAATCTCTTGTTGACCTAGTAATACAAAGTTGTTGAAAATGCTTGATCAGGGTAGTGTTACTTCTATTCACAGTCTAATGCCCAGAGACAAAATCAGTGCTATGTGACCCACCTACCTCCAAAGCTTGGCGTAAGAAAGTTCTTTTCTCTGATTTGGCCCACTCGATGCATTCTAAACACAGCTCCACCTGCAACAGGGAACGACAGTACATGCAAGATTGTGTGCTCACATTGTGCCCACAACCATGCTCTGGAGAACAGAACTGCTCTAACTCCCCCCTTAGGTCATCCTCATGCCCTTCTCTTCAGTGTCTGATCCACAGACTCTCAATGTGTAATGGTCACAGTATAAGGGAGAATCCATTTGGCTTTTCACACACAGTATGTCTTTTGTGTTTAAACTGTTCTTTTGGAAAAGAGCTGCCTCTTTAAGACTCTTCTAGCTTCCTAGGAGATACCCAGAACTCCCCAAAACGTAAACGGCCCTGGGTTGTATATTTAATGAGAGCTTAGGAATTTTAAAGCAGAAATTTCTCCCTGGGGGCTGGGGGTATAGCTCAGTGGCATAAGCACTTGCCTGGCAAGCTCAAGGTCCTGAGTTCGATCCCCAGTACCGGAAAAAAAAAAAAAAATTTCTCCCTGGATAGCTGGTAGTAATGTTAATGTGTTACTGAGAATACCCTGGGTAATAAAAGGGGAGAAACCCGCAATGGAAGCAGTAACACCTGTTCCTAAGTTGTTTGTGAAACTCAAAAGGTCCAGCTGCCTCTTTCCAAATCAGATACCGTAAACTTAGCTTGTATTAAAGGGAGTAAAACAAAATTACAATTAGTTTAACACCGAAAAGGGCTTCTAAGCTTTATTTATAGAATTCAGAACACCTAGTTCTATCTGCCACCCAAGCAGCGATATAGGTACAAAGTAACTGATAGAAAGCAGTGCTCTATGCTAGACAATGTATTATTAGCTTCAACCCAGTAAATAAGTACTACAGATCCTTCTATTACTAGGAGCTTCCTATTAAAGTTATTAATCTGGGCATAAGATAAAAAGAAATCAGACTGAGCTTTCCAGAGAACTGCTAACACAACAGAATTTTATGTAAATCCGAAGTTCTGTTAAGAGATGCTGTAAGGAAGGAAAACTACAAAGGGACATATCTAAACTGATAAGCTCTTCCACCTTGATATCTTCAGTTCAAGCTCAGTAAATAAATTAATGGATGCCAGCTCATAGTATCTGGTGATTCACCAAAGGGTCAATGAAGCCTTTACAACTCTTCACTGGAGCCACCTGGTGGCCACCTAATGTTCAAATCTAAACTCAACTGACCTCAAAAATTCTACAATAGAGCCAGGCGTGGCAGCACACATCTGTAATCCTAACATTTGGGAGGCTGACACAGCAGGATCACCATGAGTTTGGGGTCAGCCTGGGCTACATAGTAAACCACTGCCTTCAAAAAAAACTACAGAAGATCTGTTCACAGTATAAATTGAACTGAAAATATTCTGCTGAATATTTTTACATAAGAAAATACAAAAAAAGACATTTTAAGCATACATACCAACTCCCTACAATGAATGCAATCATTATATACTGAAACATGTACTTAAAATTTTTTTTAATTAACAAGAAAATATAAGACTCTTAAGTGCTACATGACTTGAGAAGCAAAGAAATGCCCACCACAATTTTACACAGGGAGCTTTTTCAAATGATACAAAAGTGAATAATAGAACATGGTACATTCTCTGTATTGGTTTTGTTTTTCTTTTTCTTTTTCTTTTTAAGACAGGGTCTCCCTATGGAGTTCAGGCTGTCCTTGAGCTCACTTTGTATCCCAGGCTGGCCTCAAACTCGCAACGATTCTCCTGCGTCAGCCTCCCCAATGCTGGGATTACAGGCATGCACCACCATGCCTGGCTCCATTTTTTTATTTAAAAATTTCATGCCACATGTGGTGGCACACACCTGTAATCCCAGCACTTGGGAGGCTGAGGCAGGGGGATCGTTGCCAGTTAGAGGCCAGCCTGGGCTACAAAGTGAGCTCAAGGCCAGCCTGAATTGCATAGGGAGAGTCTGCTAAAAAAAAACCCAAAAAACTTTTTTTTCAACTAAATTCATTTGAGGAAAAAAAGTAACTGTTTTCCCTGAGACTGAAATTCTCTAGCACACATCCCCTCTCCCCTATTAGAACAATTTCTGATTTAAGGTTTCTTAAAATGTGCTACTACTTTAGAAAAATAAAGAAAGGGACAAAGAGAAAGGGAAGGAGGGATGGCAGGCAAGCAAGGCTACTATTTTCTTTCTTTTTTTTTGGTACCAGGAATTGAACTCAGGGCCTCACTTGCCAGGCAGGCACTGTGGCCCACTGAGCTGTATCCCCAGCCCTACTATTTTCATGTGGGCTTCCCACAGGCAACTCCCTAAAGATCTCTGGAAGGAAAGGTTAACTTGGGAGTTCAGTTACTCCTCGGCAAGGGACCGGCTCAGTCTTCTTTCTGTCCTCATCACACTTTGCCACTACCAACTACCCCACCCTCAACCTGCCCACCACTCCGGGCCCTCCGCTCCACTGCATGTCTTCACTTCCTGATCTCCAGATCCTAGCAGTGCAATGATCCGGTCCTAAACTGGATTACATCATCGTTAGGAACACAGCAAGTTAAAAGATTCTTCTGCAGAAACATCTGAAGTATAAGTGGTCCTTAAAGAGAAAAGATAAGGAAAGTCACCCCCTCATACTCTTAGTAACAAATTCTTTTAACAAAAACTTTACCTCTCTTAGCAATGTTCTGAAATTTTCTCTTTTTTTAGTGCTAAGCATCAAACTTACGGATGTCATGCTTGTCAGGCAGACACTATGCTGCTGAGCTGTGTTCCCGCCCTGACACTTTCTACTCTGCCTTGGGTTTCAGTGACAGTGCTTACTTCTCCAGCCTCTCCCGTCACCCAAAAAATTTTAAAAGAACCAAGAATGAGGACTACATATGATTTTCCCAAGTCAAAAACCTCGAGCCACCTAGAGAAAAAGAGCGGAATGTAAGCATCCATGTTTACAATCCTAGTCAACCAACTTTGCATTTAGCTTGGGAGTGGTAGTGCACACCTGTGACACCAGCAGTTGGGAAGCTGAGGTAGGAGGACAGCTGCCAAGCCAGTTCGAGGCCAGCCTGGGTTACACAGGAAGTTTAAGGTCAGTCTGAACTACCTTGTAAGACTCTATCTCAATCAATCAACCAACTTAGATCTTAATTCAAGAAAGTATTTTCTGGACATTTACTATGAAGAGACATAATCCATATACTCCTTCAGCAGATATCAGCTATAGTAATTCCTCTGAAACAAACTACACCTGGTGCCAGCAGTACAACAGTGAGGAGAACAAAGCAGCTGTCATCATGGCACTTCCATCCTACAGAAGAAACACACCAAACAAGTAGAACAAATATGATGAAAAGTAAAGCAGAGATTCGGAATTTCAGATAAAGTAAACAAAGAAGATTTCTAAGGAAGCAAGATGTGAGCAAACACTTGAAATAATGTGAAGAAAAAGCCCAAATTACAATCACACTAAATCCAGGCAGGGTAGGCAGATACCTGTAATACCAGCACTCAAGAAGGCTGAGGCAGAAGAACGACAAATTCAAGCCCAACCCAGAATTAAAAAGGGGAGGAAGGACAGGGATGCAACTCAGTAAGAAGGCCTTGGATTTAATCTCTAGTACCACACACGCAACACACACACAAAAAAGACAAAGAACCACCAAATGGTTGGATCTTGACACTGGCCATGCTGAGTATAAGGTTCACATGAAACAACTGGGATAATTTATAATTTATTCCCTAAAAGAAGCAAATAAACTACAATTCACAAAAATTAGCGAAAGAAATCCTATTCAGTGGAATAAAACTCTTGCTCTTAATAAAAGATAAAACTGCTAATCATCAGAAAAACAGCCTTGAGCTGGACATGGTGGCACATGACTATAATTCCAGCCCTTGGGAGGCTGAGTGAGGCAGGGCGATCACTGTGAGTACAAACTGAGCTCAAGGCCAGCCTGAACCATATAGAGACCTTATCTCAAAAAGACAAAAAAAAAGCCTTTACTTAACCCTAAAGTAACACTAATGATAAAATGACAATGCCTGAGAGTGCCTCCTACTACTGTAGGAAAGGAAGACTGCTACAAAATGTACTGTGTGACGAACAATGGCAACACATACCGGAGGGCCTAACCAGAGCCATGTGATAAATGCCAGTCAGTTCTACCCACTGAAGTCAGCTCCTTGTTACAGAAAGGAACAAATTTCAGAGACTGCACTGTGCATAGAAGCAACTTAGATAATTAATTTTTCTATCTAAAAAGTTCCAAATAACATTTATGAGTTTCATACTAACACTAATTGGTCTGCCTATTTTAAGGTGTCCTACTTCAATCAAAAGATGGCGCCACTTTCATGAGTACAAAATACAATTTTAAGGAAAGGGGTAGATAAGACTAATATCCCTGCCGGGCATGGTGGCGCACGCCTGTAATCCTACCACTCTGGAGGCGAAGGCAGGAGAATCGTTGCGAGTTTGAGACCAGCCTGGGCTACAAAGTGAGCTCAAGGCCAACCCAAACTGCATAGTGACACCCTGTCTCAAAAAGGCCAAAAAAAAAAAGAAAAAAAAGGCCAAAAAAAAGACTAATATTCCTGTCAGATGTGGTGAGGCACACCTATGATCCCAGCAAGAGAGGCTGAGGCAGGAAGATCACTCAAGTTCAAGGCCTACATACACAGGACCTACTACACAGCAAGCCCTACCTCAAAAACAAAACAAAAATGACTACTATCCCAAATAAAGATCACTTTTTCTTTCACTCATAAATATAATTCTAATACTTTGGTTCAAAAAGCAGCCATCTAGCCACGGGAGAGGGGGGGGAGCGCACCCCTGTAATCTCAGCACTCAGGAAGCTGAAGCAGGAGGATCATTGCAAGTTTGAGACCAGCCTAGGCTATAAAGTGAGTTTAAGACCAGCCTGAACTACATAGTGAGGCCCTGTCTCAAAAAGACCAAAAAAAGAAAAGCAGCCATCTAAATATTATCTTTTGGTGGGGATGAGACAGGATCTTGATATGTCATTCAGGCTAATCCTGAACTCATTATGTAGCTCAGGCTGGCCTTGAACTCACAGTGATCCTCCTGCCTCAGCCTCCTAAGTACTAGAATACAGGCCTGCGCCACTACAGCAAGCAATATTGTCCCTTTTTTATTTTTTAAGAGTAGGAAAATTTATTGGAGAAAAGGAATGGGGAATAGGAATTGCTCCTGAGAGATAGGATGGGTCCCAAATGGGTTGCCCAATACTGTCCATTCTTTATCTACTATCATAAAATATAGATCTGTCAAAAACGAATCTGAAGACTGCTCTACAAATAAATTTGTAACTGGGCTTTAAAGAATTACTAAGGCAAGAAACCAGATTTAACAAAAGACATGATTCTAAGTAGGATCCCTGTGTCCTGGGTTTCTGAAATTCCTCACTATTTACTCAATATGTCATTGTGGTCCTTCATATCTCTTACTGGTATACTCACATTAAGCTACAGCAAATAATTAGGTATTTTACCCATTAACAATTCTAACACTTGACTTCATACTATCAGACATTTTATGTATTTATTACCTGTCTTCCTTCTGAGAACAGTCACTGTGCTGTGTTTTGTTTTGTTGAGAAAGGGTCTCACCATGTAGTTCAGGCTAGCTTTGAACTCACTATGGAGCCCAGGCTGGCCTCAAACTCACAGAGATCCTGCTGCCTCAGCCCCCTGAATGTTGGGATTACAGGCATGCACCACCACGCCACCTAGTGACTATGTTTTTATAACAGTATTCCTATTACCTACACTAGTAACACACGGAAAGCACTCAGTTAAGTACTGATCAACACATCTATAGAAAGTGCAACAACTATATTCTTCCACCAATTCAAGAATCTGTAAAATATTCCCCAATCTGCCACTCTTTACAGAATGATTTTTAATTTTGTTATGTGTCTCCTTCTGAATTACACAAAATACACATCTTTGCAAAGGATGGAAGCAGCTCAGGGACCCTAGAGATGCACTATTCTACATAACTCAAGGTCTAGTTTGAAATTATGAAGAACACGCACAAAACATCAGTCACTTCCATACACCAGACGTAATAGGTGGATGTTCACCCCTCAATAAAGGCATGTAAGCAGTAAAAAAACATGATGAAGAAAGCCAGAAGATTTAATTAGTGCTCATCAAGAGCTTTGTGACACAAGATGAAAGGCACAGCAAACATTACAAAGGTGTGGCAATACAATACCTCAAAGACAAGAATCAGTTTGTGACCCTGATGTAATGAGGATTCCAGGGACCACTGACACTCTCCACTTACAAAGCAAAGCATGAAACAGACTCAAAGTATCAAGTGTCCTGTAACAAAGAGAAACTGACATAAAAAGCCCTCAGTGTCCTCCCAGCTCTCACATCTACATAGCACCACGGAGAAGCAGTCATTTCTCTCACTGAACAGACTTTTTTCCGTATCATTTACTGCCATTAACATAGCTTACCTCCTGCCCTGTAGCTGCTTCCATATCAAGAAACAGATCAAGAAGGGATCGGACCAGACGGGCAGCTTTAGCCTTACTGATGGAATTCAAGAAGGGTCGTACATACTTCAGGAGTCCTCCCAGCTCTGTATAGAAGGCAATTCAATAAAGAAAAAGCAAACATCAATATTAGGGACAAATACCCCTTAAAAAAAAAACGAAAAACAGCTGTGTGCAGTGGCACACATGTAAGCCTAGCTACTTGGGAGGCCAGCTTGGGCAAATCAGCAAGACCCAGTCTCTAGATAAAATAAAAGGGCTGGAGGTACATATAGCTCAGGGGTAGAACACTTGGCAAATATGTGCAAGGCCCTGGATTCAATCCTCACTACAATTAAAAAAAAAAAAAAAGCAAACTAAACTTGATGAAAGCAGAAAATAGTCACAAATAGTAGGTCAAAAATCAATAAAATACAGACCAAAAAAACAAGTTAATATAGTAGCAAAAATAAGTTAACATCAGGTGTGCATGGTGGCACATGCCTATAATCCCAGCACTCCCAGGCTGAGGCAGGAGGATCGCCAGAAGTTCAAGTAAAGCCTGAGCTACATGTGAGTTCAAAGCCAGCCTGGACTAGAGTAAGACCCCGTACTGAGGGGAGGAGAGGGGAGGAGAGAGAAAGGAAAGAGAAGGGAGGAGAGGGGAGGGGAGAAGAGTGGAAGCAAAGAAAAAAAGAAAAGAAAAAGACACAGACAGAAGGAAAGAAGGGCAGGCAAGTGGGTGGGCTACATATGGCTCAGTGCAAAGGCCCTGGAGTCAATCCACAAAACCATTGAAAAAATAAAAAAAAACAGTAAATTTACGCATGCTTGGTAACAATAAAAATTAGAGAATGTTTCAACTAAACAAAGTATTTTGGAATGCAGTTTAAAATTACCTTAATGTCACTGCCTCTTTAATATTCCCCAGTTGTAGACTTACCCTCCTAAGAACTCTAGATCAGGACAACTAAGCCCCACCCTCCTGAGAATGCTAATTCAGTGTCTCCAATCCTCATCTCCCTGAACAGTCAGTCAGAGGATGCAGAGGACTGTGTCAGGAACTGAAGGAACCTGCGCAGAGAGGGAAAGTTCACCTCTCCCTCGCTCCCCGGTTCTGACCTTCTGTGTTCACCCCCAGTGTCTAATACTTTTCCTCCAGTACCCTTCACTCACCCTCTGACCACTCTCCTGCGTCTGAGGGGTACTCGTGCCACAATCCCATCTGAGGCATGGTCCTACCTCGGTAATCTATGTAAATTGCTGAGGTCCAGCTAAAGATTCATTGAGTTTTCCATGCTAACTCCAGGCTAGCGATCTCTCCTCCTCAAATTCCTTTGTGCATTTATGTAAATTTCAATTATGTAATTATAGTTTTCTATTTTACTTATTTTGAGGCGTTGAAGATGGAACCCAAGGAGCTACATCCCCAGCCCATCATAGTTGTTTTTTTTGCTTGTTTGATTTTTGTTGTTGTTGTTCTTGTTTTTGAGACAGGGTTTCGCTATGCAGTTCAGGCCAGCCTTGAGCTCACTTTGTAGCCCAGGTTGGTCTTGAACTACTTGTTTGATTTTTGAGACAAGGATTTGCTATGTTAGTTCTGGCTGGCCTTAAACTCATTATGGCCGGGCATGGGGGCTCACTCCTGTAATCCCAGCACTCGGGAGGCTGAGGCAGGAGGATCGCCGCGAGTTCAAGAACAGCCTGGGCTACAAAGTGAGCTCAAGGCCAGCCTGGACTGCACAGTGAGACCCTGTCTCAAAAAGACACACACACACACAAAAAAAACACCTCATTATGAAATCCAGACTGAC
Source organism: Dinomys branickii (assembly GCA_004027595.1). NCBI lineage: Eukaryota > Metazoa > Chordata > Mammalia > Rodentia > Dinomyidae > Dinomys > Dinomys branickii. The sequence continues at coordinate 219,436 of PVLD010000346.1, read as the reverse complement.
CTCAAACTCACAGCTATCTTCCCACCTAAGCCTCCCAAGTGTTAGGCTAATAGGCATGTGCCACCATGCCCTGCTTCCATCATAGCTTTATAAAGGTATCTAGTGCCATGTTTCTTCTCCCACAGCATTTCCTACTATGAGTGAACAACTGTGAGTGATCCGTAGTGACAGAAGTATTCAGAGAGCAGTCTATTTCAATGTTGGTCAAATTAAAATGTTCTTTTTTTAGAAACATAAATATCTCCTTCCATATATTTAAAGGGAACTATCATTTATACATACCCAACTTTCCTGTTCTCCAAAACCTAACTTTAGCTATTTGAGTTATTCCTCCAATTCATGATTCCTAGATTACTTATCCCCTCAATTAGCCTCATGTGAACAGGCTCTAATTTATAAAGACATTGTGACATGTTGTGGTACCAGAATTGAAGAAAATGATCCAAAGAGTCTTAACAGTAGGGAAGGAGGCTTAATTTTCCTGATCTGGCTATTACATGTAACCTAAGATAGCATGTTTTGTCTTTTCCAATAAGTACTCTTTGTTCAGACTAAGTCCAATCAGGTCTTTTCTGCATAGAGTACTGTGAGAGACAGGTAATTCCCCACCTCCCTCTATTTAACTTTATATGGAACACAACTAAATTTAATCTCCTTGGCTATGGCAGTAACTGTGGATCTTAATTCTATCCTCTACTATACTGACTCATCTACAAAAATGTCTTTAGAAATGTCTTAGCCGGGCGTGGTGGCATACGCCTGTAATCCCAGCACTAGGGAGGCTGCAGCAGGAGGATCTTCTTGAGTTTGAGACCAGCCTGAGCTACATAATGAGCTCAAGGTCAGTCTGAACTGCACAGCAAGACCCTGCCTCAAAAAGACAAAAAAAAAGTCTTTACTGATGAACCAGATGCTGACCAGAAAAACAAAGACAAATTCCTATGACATGATACTAGAGACTGCAGGTTAACAAATGACCCACTTATTAACAAATTTTAGATACAGTTATTCAGCCCACTGTAAATTCCTAACTTGTATCTGCTGTATTAATATTATGGGAAATGTTAAAATATCCTTACATCAAACATGCAATACATATCACTCCTCTAACCCCACAAATTGGCAAACATCTTCTGTGAAGGGTCAGATAGTAATTACTTCTGGCTTTACAGTGGCTGGTACTCAACTAAGTCAATGCAGTACAAAAGTAGTCATAAACAACCTGGAAATGAATAGTTGCAACCATGTTCAATAAAACTTTGTAAAAACAAGTGGAAGGCTCCTGTAAATTTACAGAGCTGTTTGAAATAATTTTTCCTAATAAACTCACTGTTTTAAATAACTGAAGTCTCCTAATCAACTAATTTGTCCCAGAACTTTACTGACAATTTCAATTTATAGTTTCTAAAATTCTTCTATGTGCCAGGTGTGATGTCGCACACCTATAATCCCAGCACTTAGGAGGCTGAGGCAGGAGAATCACTGTGATGATCAAGGCCAGCCTGGACTACATAGTGAACTCAGTCAGCCTGGACTACACAGTGAGACCCTGTCTCAAAAAAACAAAATTCCTTCATGAGTTTTCTGAAAGGTGGAATAACATTTAACTATCCTCAGCTTCCTTCTACTTCTCCATCCTCCGTTCTTTCCTAAAACAAATGGCCCTATCTACTACAACTGTACTTTTGATATTAAAAGACAAAAATGGTCAAAACTCAAAGACCATTTTTTTTTTTTTTTTGTCTTTTTGAGACAGGGTCTCGCTATATAGTTCCGGCTGGCCTCAAACTTGCAGCATTCCTCTTCCCTCAGCCTCCTGACTGCTCGGATCACAGGTGTGCGCCTCCACGCCTTGCCAAAGACTTATTTAAAGAAACTGTCCACTCTTTTCTCTCACCCACCTTAGCTTTGACTCTCTTTCTGATGTTATTTTTCTCTTTTTCAGTCTAAAAATCACTCTCCTTCCTAGAAAATGCAGAACTGGAACATGAACTGTCTGACTTTCTCCAACAGAAAAACAAATGATCTTTACCACGTTTCAAAAGAGCTCATGCAATAAGACCTGCTACTATTAATTATAATGTTGTTTTACATATATTCTTAGATATATCCCCTTTCATTTTCATGTTCTGAGTTAATTTTTTAAAATTCTCATTAAATTATACCAACATCTTCCTCCCATTGTCATTGAAACTACCTGGAATTATGTAATCAGAATTTCCCTCTTAGAAACTAAAAGTCAATCTATTCCATTTAAGAGGCTCAGGTTATGAAGCATGGTAGTGTAGCACACGCTTGTAATACCAGCACTTAGGAAGCTGAAGCAACAGGATCTCCACAAGTTCAAAGCCAGCCTGTGCTACATATCAAATCCAATGTCAGCCTAAATTATGTACAGACTGTCTCAAAAAAGCCAAAAAAAAAGGGCACACAAAAAAAAATAGATACACTTTTTGTTCTCAGTGAGCTTTAAATCAAAGGAAACAAATACATAAAATCTGAAGTATTAATAAGAAAGAGGGATAAATGAATGTATCAGGACCTTAGGATGCTTCCTTAGGATTTCAATTACACACACACGTGTACTTTACCAAACTGTCTTAGTAAAAATAAAAAGATAGTCACGCAAGGTGGTACATTCCCAGCATTTGGGAGCCTGAGGCAGAACTGCTGTGAGTTCTAGGCCAGTATAGGTTACACAGTGAGTTCAAGGCCATCCTGAACTGCAGAGCAAGACCCTGTCTCCAAAAAAAAAAAAAAAAAAAAAAGGTA
>PVLD010000346.1:177359-216564 GCA_004027595.1 Dinomys branickii | reverse complement strand
CTTCAGATAAAAATTACTAAGCATTCACTAGACATACGATGCACTGTTTTTATCCATGGCAATTATGAAAGCAGAGATTTGGATTATTTCAATAACAGAAAAATCTTAAATCCGTTCACCTGGTTTTATAATTCAGGTAAAAATTACCCACCAATTGTATCAGGGATGGCAAATCTTTCAGAGCATTTAGTGATATGCGTGCCACAGCAAGCATGCAACAGGTTTGCCAACACTGGGTTATATATTACATGGATTAATTATCAAAACTGTTTTGGGACTGACAGACAAAAGGAATCTATAAATACATTAAACAAGGGAGAAGTCACCTAGGATGAAAAAACTGCTATCCACCACTGACAATCCATAAGTGAATAAAAATAGGAACACAACAGCACATGCATGAGGCCAGGAGTTTCAAGTGGGACTTACATGGGTTCAAATCTCAACTCTGCCAGTTATTAGTTGATGGGTAAGTTACTTAACTTTTCTGTGCTTAGTTCCCTCATGGGTAAAATAGAGTAGCTCCTAACTATTATTTCAAGATCCCGATGAGCTACACTCCATATATGCTTAAAAGAATAATTCAATCCCAGCACTCTGGGAGAACTGCAGCTTGGGCAACGTAGCAACTTAGTGAGACCACCATGTCTCAAAATTTTAAAGTAGAAAAATAAATAAATAAAAAGGGCTAGGATGTAGCTCAGTGTGAAAGCCCTAGGTTCACTCTTCAGTATCATACACACAAAAAAACAGCAAATAAAATACCCACGCAAACACATTCTCAGAACTTCATACATCTTTGCTCAATTTTCTATTGCTTGAGCCAATAATTAATAAGTTATCTTTAACTGCAAAAGATCTTTCAAATCCAAGAAGTTTTGCTAGGTGATCCATATCACTCCCTTGGAAAACTACATAATTTGACGGAAAGTAACTTATGAGATCACTTACCAGAGCTTAATCCATTCTAATCAAATAAGCTCCAAATTCACTTTAAAGTTGATAAAGGGCTGGGGATATAGCTCAGTGGACCCTGCCTAGCAGGCGCAGGGTCCTGAGTTCAATCCCCAGTACCGCCAAAAAAAAAAAAAAAAAAGAATAAAGTTGATAAAAATCACCCATTTTAATTTTAAGCAAACTTCTCCAGCACTACCACCACCTCACTGGTCAAAGGCCCATCCTAATCAACAGGACTCCACCCTCATTCCAAGGGGACATCCATCATCACCCTGTCATCTCAAGGCCAGCCAGCCAATGGTCCAGCTGAAACGTGAATGTTTGGACAACGACATGTACAAAGGCCTAGGTACCAATGGAAAAGTCTTGAGAAGGCACCATTCAATGTCTTACTCATTCATTGCCAGGAAAAAAAAAAAAAACAGTGAGTCATTTGCACATAAAATCCCTAGTCATTTTCAAGTCAAGGGCCTAAAGTTACTATCCTTCAATACATCAGAACTGCTCGGTGAAATCACTGTGTATGTACTGTATATGTGCATGCCTATACATAAGGGAATACAATGAGAACTCAAAAACCAGAATATCCTGATAAAAATGATTTTCACTCACCCATAGACTAAAATTCTATCATAAAAGAACTAAATTTAAGCCAGGTGTGGTGGTGCATGCCTGTAATCCCAGCACTCCAGAGGCTGAATCACAAGAACTGCCATGAGTTCAGGCCAGGCTAGGCTACACAGTAAGTTCAAGCCTACCCTGCACTATATAGCAAGACCCTATCTCAAATCAACAATAAAAAAAGAACTTTAAGTTTAAAGGTCACTTAACTTCCTGAAGAAAACGAAAGTTCAAAGACATAAAAAGTGAATTATGCCACAAATGGAGTAGGAATGGAGAGCTGATCCCATATTCCTTCCCATTAATAAAAAATGGTAATTTCACTTGGCATTTTGTGTACAGCCCATTTATAGCACTTACCTGCAGCCTGTCCAGTCTTCGCCAGGAGAGACCCCAGTTCAAGGATGCTCTGCTCTTTGACCTGAACTGCCTCCTCATCATTTTCCTGAATGTCACGCTTCACTGGGGGGAAAAAATGACAACTCTTAAAATTTTTTTTTTTTGGTACCAGGAATCGAACTCAGGACGTTGCGCTTGCCAGGCTGGTGCTTGTGGCTCTGAGCTATCTCCTGGGCTTAAATTCTGATTTAAAAAAAAAAGATTGAGAGGAAACTCATCCTCATAAGAGCCACTATGAATATTTACCAAAAGGCAAATTACAGAGCTTAGAAAAAAAATCTTTCTAAATAACAAAAGGTAAAGTGGGCATGACGACACACTATAATCCCAGCACTGGGGAGAGTGAGGCATGAGAATCACTGTGAGTTAGAGGCCAGCCCTAGAGTGCCAGGCCAGCCTGAACTACATACTGAGACCTTGTCTCAAAAAAACTAAAGAAAGGAGGGTGTGATGGCCCACAACTGTAATCCCAGCACTCCAGAGTCTGAGGTAGGAGGATTGCCAACAAGTTTGAGGCCAGCCTGGGCTACACTGTCAATTCAAAGCCTGCCTGAACTATATGGTGAGACTTTGTCTCAAAAACCTAAAAAGAATAATAATAATAATAATAATAATAATAATAATAAATAAATGTAAAATCATCATGTATATGTAGGACATGCCCCAAGTCATAAAAAACAAATTCTTCTCTGATTTTAAATGTGCTTTTTTACTCTAAATTTCCCTCACCTATGGACAGACTTCTGTGGTGATAACTTGGTTAAAGCAAAATTAAAACAAGACCCTCATACTTACAGTGTGACCCCATACTAGTCACTATATGATCTAAAGCTGTAAAACATTCCTAGATGTTTACCTACCATAAACCAAATGACCAAACTATTGACGACCATAAAATAAGTCAAGAGCCTTTCAATAAACTTTGTGGAAAGGATCGGGTGATGAGTGTGTTATGGATGGATACAGTTCTATAAAGCTGTTCCACACAACCACCTAACAAAATTCCTTCACAGTTACACTTAGAAAGAGACTGGCACCTTAGAGAGATTCAGGTCCCGATAAAATAACTTTCTGCTATCTGCCCCACTTTCAACTGTTAATAATTACTTGAAAACTTGAATATGAAATAGCCTCTCCGAGTCTGTAGTGTGAGTGACCACCACTAGTCACCACTTCTCTTACAAAAGCATCATGACTTGACAAAAACCAAGACTTTGATACTCCATGATGGAGTCTGGAAAAAGTAAGGCTGTGGATCATCATGACACAAGCTTGCTCTCAGAGGGAAGTTTTCAAGAAACTCTCTCCCAACTACAGTGCACAGGCAACTGTAATGGTAATGCTTCCCACCACTTGTCCTTCCTGAGAGACAAAACAGTAGGCACTAGACACAAAAAAATTAAAATTCATGTATCTCACACTGGCTCTAAGTATTAGTGTGTATTCACAGAATAAAAATACACACACGAGACCAGATTCTGTGATGAGTCTGGTTCTGTAATGGTAACCGACTTAGGGCCAGAACTCCAAAAAAACAAACACCCTGCACCATTAAGAGTTCAAAAATGCATCTGACTCACCTCCTCTACTCTAGGCTCCCAAAGATAAAAACATCAAGATGCTGTCGTCTGTCCTTTTTCTGTGCAACTAAATTACAAAATTCAAAAAGTAAACAAGCTAACACAAACACGAACATCCTGGAAGTCGCACAAACACGTGCATTTTCATACTACTTGTGGAGCCAAGTGGAATCTTCTCCAGGTACATTTAAAAGATCACATTGCTACCAGCGAAGTACAGAGCTGGCCCAGGCCCTAAACGACTCCTTCAGGATTGAGCACTGAGAGCTTTCCCTGACACAGACGCTTGTTTCTATTCACAGTCGAACCTCAGGAGAGAGCGAAAGGCCGAAGCTCCCACCTAAACTTTCCCGACGTGCGCAGGTGTCAGGCAATCCTACCACAACACTCAGAAATGTTCTCTTTCATTTTTTTTCCTCTGGCAACGCGCAGCCGGGCTGTTCCAGAGTTCCCTGAACTCGGCGGCTGACAACTCACTGAACTAACTTTCAGCCCCGGAAGGGGGACCAGGGCGATTAGTCACCTCCCAAGCCCGCCGTTCCCACCCGGCACTGCGCCCTCACACTCGCCACGGGCAGCGGACGTCCCAGCCGCCCCTCAACCCACTGCCAGCGCGCACCGTGTCATCCCTCCACTCCCGCGCTGAGGAAGAAGCCCTCCTTCCCCGGAGCCCGGCGCCGAGGGCTGCTGAGGAAAGAAGGAGCAGATCGCGGCGAGCGTCCCGCGAAAGGAAACTCGGGAGCACAGCGGGCGCGAGCGCTCCCACCCGAGCACCCCGCGCTGCTAACAACGGCGGGAAAAGCCCGTCCTGAGCGGGCTGCGCCGGGCCTCTGCGCCGGGCACTCTCCGGCCGGTTCGGAACCAGCCCGCTGGCCCGCGCGGCCCCGGGTCCGGGCTGAGGAGGGCTGGGGACCCGGCCCGGCCCTCTCTCCAACCCCACGCCGAGTCCGCCGTGAGTCAGCAGCCAGCAGGTGGACGCGCGGGTGGCCTCGGGGCTTCCCCGCGGCCCGGAGCCCCGGGAGCTCCCGGGAGCCCCGAGCGGCCTGCGCCCCCGGCCCGGCCCCCCTCACACACACAGTGAGTCAGCAGCACCGGAGCCGGCTAGCCTGGCCCCTCTCCGCAGCCGCCGACCGACACAGGCCAAGATGGCCAGGTGGGGCCGCAGCGACGGCGCGATGACCTTTACCGATGGAGTGGAGGATGTCGATGGAGGCCTCCCGGTCAGTGCTGAGCAGAGACTGGGCTCTCTGGAACTCCACCACTGCTGCTGCCGCCATCTTACCGCTCTCACACCGTCCCCGGCCGCGGCCGCCGACGCCGGAAACACACGCCCGGAAAGCCCGCCCTCGCGCCCCTCCCCCGGGGCGCCAGCCTCCCCGCCCAGAGCACCCCGGGAGTTGTAGTCTCTGGCCCAGCGGAGGGGCGGGCATGGGGAGTGCCGGGACCCCTCGCGGTGGGCTGTGAACTCCCCAGCACAGCCTAGCGGCTTCTCGCAGCACACAAACAACGCCCAAGGTTAGTGCCCACGCACCCCAAAAGAGGACCCTGCACTCTTGACTCCAGTAGAGAGGAGCTTTTGAGCACCTGGCTAAGTATTTAATGAAAGCGGTTTGCTTTCTTTGCTTCCACGTTTAACCGTGCGTTCAGGACAATAGATGACATCAGATTCTTGCTTTGTGACAAGGACTAGCGACATTCAAATGCATTCCAGTGTCTTAACACTTGCTACACACACTCGCTCGCCCGTGCTCTTTCAAGGCTTTAGCCAGCCCTTGATTAAATCCAACAGTGTCAGAGAAAACTGTCTCTCCAAGAAACCCATTCAATCTTGGGACAGAGACATACTTTATAAAATGTATTCACTCGATAAATACTTTTTGGAGTTGGGTTTGGCGGTGCACGCGTGAGGATTGCAAAGCTGTGCCAAGCCTGAGCAATTTATCGACTCAGGGAGACCCTAAAAAAAAAAAAAGAAAAAAGAAAAAAGGCCTGGGGATGTAGCTCTGCAACGGCCTGGGTTCGTCCCAGTACGGTAAGCAGTAAATAGATAGATAAATACATACACATGCATGCTTCTTGGGACTCACACAGAAGTGTCACGCCAATTCCTCAGCTCAAAGAAAAACAATTTTTTTTCTTCCAGTATCTCCCCCTTCAGCTAAAATCAGTTATCTGTGTTCCATCCATTCTTCCTGGAAGCTGAGGAAAGTTTGGCCAGGGTTTTGTATTTGAGGCAATAAGCATGTTGCTTAAGGTCACATGATTATATATATAAGGCATTCAGATTTTTTAAAACAGGGTCTCCTAGTGTTTTTCTGGCTCCTTTAAACTCGTTATGTTGCCCATGTTGGCCTTGAACTCACAGTGATCCTCCTGCCTCAGCCTCCCTCCCCCGTGACAGGCATGTGCCACCATGCCTGGCTTTAAGCCTTCAGATTTTTTGAGTGGTGCTATTTATTGTACCACAATAAAGTTTAAACTTCTGTCTTGTCACTTATAGGAAGTGCAGTGAACTTAGCACAAATGCTGTTTTAGAAAAATTACTCTTGAACATGTTAATCCTTTTATCCCAAATACTGGACTTTATGGTAACTCCCAGGGAGTTAATCCAAGTTATCCTCCATTTTAAAAAATAAAAATTAAATCAGGTGTCTGTCAAGGTGTCAAGTGGAAGAAAAAAAGACCATTGTGGGTTAAGCATAGGAAGTTGCTAACCTGTGCAGAGGTAGTTCCATACAAGGAAGACCTTACCCCGGTGAGGGATATTAAGAGTGGAGGCCGGGGATATTGCCCAGCGGCACAGCACCTGCCTGGCAAGCTCAAGATCTTGAGTTCAATTCCCGGTACAAAAAAAAAAAAAAAGCTGGGCTCCCCTCTGGGAGCTGGAACCTGCTGTCCCGTGAAAAGACCCGTAACCAGAGCCAGCACTGTGCTCCTCTCTGCTGGGACTGGGTCGCTTACACATCCACCTCCTCTCATCCTCCAAAAATAGGCGAGGGAACTGCAGAGATTTAAGTGATTCAGTGAAGTTCAAATAGTGGCTGGCAGAGCTGAGAGCTAACAGAATGTGTTCCTAATTCCTGGGTCAGTTCAAATGGAAACAAGATAATATCTAGCTGATTCTTTACTTTGTTAGGGAGTTGAAATAAAAGGCTTCTAAGTTTCTGACAACTGTGAGAGTGCATAAATGTCAGTGTAAGACTAAACCTTTCAAACCGGGTGTGGTGGTTTATGCCCATAATCCCAGCACTTGGGAGGCTGAGGCAGGAGGATATCAGTGAGTTCGAGACCAGCCTGGGCTACAAAGTGAGAAGGCCAGCCTGAATTGCATAGTGAGACCCTGTCTCAAAAAGACCAAAAAAAAAAAAAAAAAAAAAAAAAAAGACTAAACCTTTCAGCCAGGCATAGTGGCACATGCCTGTAGTTCCAGGACTCAGGAGGTTGAGGCAGGAGGATCATCACAAGTTCAAGGTCAGCCTGAACTACATAGTAAGACCCTGTTTAAAAAAAAAAAAAAGAAGGAATATTCCCTTCTCATTCTGGTGTGCAATTAATGGTATTGTACCAGAATGGTCTTGAATATCTGTTTGACATGGTGGTGGTGGTTTGCAGTGCTGAGGATTGAACCCAGGACCTCAAGCATGCCAAGCAAGCACTCTACCATGGATCCACAGCTACAGTCCCCAAAATATTAATGGGTTACCTCAAAGCTGAGAACAATAGCTCTAAAAAAAGAGATTCCACAGCTGGGTGTAGTGGCATACCTATAATCTCAGCTACTCCAGAGGGTGAGGCAGGAGGGTTGCAAGTTTGAGGCCAGTCTGAGCAACTTAGCAAGACCCTGCCTCAAAATAAAAAATGCTGGAGACGTAGTTCAGTGGTAGAGTGACCCTGGGGTCTATCACCAATACTTCAGAGGAGGAGGAGGAGGAAAGGAAGAGGAGGGACAGGAGGAGGGGGAGTGTGTGGTGGTATATGCTTGTAATGCCAGCACTTTGAGAGGCAGAGACAGCAGGATCACAAATGTGAGCCCAGCCATACAAAATGTCAGGCTGACATTCAGCTTGGGGAAGTACCTCAGTGCAATTTCTGGTACTGCCAAAAAGGAAAAAAAAAAAAGCTACTAGATCCTTCACCTACCTCCTGCTTCATCAGGGGCACAGGAAAAGTAAAAAGGAATTCACCAGAAGAAATCATAGGCATGCTCACCTAACTACAGAATGAGGGTACTGCTGGGTGTGGGGGCGCACTCCTATAATCCCAGCACTCAGGAGGCTGAGGCAGAAGGATCATTGTGAGTTCAAGGCCAGCCTGGACCCTAGCTTGAAAAAAAAGAGAAGTACTACAAAAGATGAGTATGCAACCACCTGTGGGCAGGTTTGTAGGTGAACTCGACATGTCTCCTGTCTGGGGCCTTTGAGTGCATATGTAAAGATGGTTACCCACTTCTGCCCTGCACACTTTTGAATTAGCGAAGCTGGAGAGCAAAGACAAAGGGCAGCAAGGGTCAGCCCTCCACACCTGTGTCCGGTACAGCAATACTCCTGTGCTGGAAAAGGGATGCTAGAAAAAGGGGAGCTGTCCAAGATGATCTTCTGTGTTTGATTTTTGGGGTTTTGTTTTTGTTTTTTTGAGACAGGGTCTCAATATGTAGTTCAGGCTGACGTCCAGCTCATGGCAATCCTCCTGCCTCGGTCTCCTGGGTGCTGGGATTACAGATGTCCACCACCACACTCAGTTTTCTGTTTTGTTTTTAAATATTCCTGGGAATAGATGCAGGACATTTGCACTGGGTTGGAAACTTTATCTCCAGGGCTTTTGGTTTTTGTTGTTGGTGGTGGTGTTTTTGAGATAGCATTTCACTAACTTGTCCAGGATGGGCTGGAACTTGTGACCATCCTGTGCCAGCTTTCCAGAGTATTGGGATTGTAGGCGTGTGCTATTATTATGCCTGGCCTATATCTACAACATTCCTGAAAGGACCTACTCAATAGGGCCCCCTGCCAAAGGAGTGGAGACTTCAAGAGGCAGTTACTTGAGGGATCTTGAGTCCTAGGTAGAGCCTCCATATATACTGCCTACAGGAAATAACCAGTGCTGGTTTCTGCCTCAGATATCCTCAGCCATGTAAGAGATCGTCACCTCTCTTAGAATCACTCCTACTGGTACTACTCTGTCCTCAAAACTACCCCTGCCATGAGAAGACTCAAAATGACAAAGTGAAAGACAAGCATGAGAAGTGTAAAAATGCAAAGTAAACCAAGTTCTCAACTGCCCGAGAGGGAAAAGCTTTAAATTAGATACAGGGCTGGGGATATAGCTCAGTGGAATAAGCGCCTGCCTAGCAAGCGCAGGGTCCTGAGTTCGATCCCCAGTACCGCAAAAAATAAATAAATAAATAAATAAAAATAAATTAGATACAAAACTGAAGTGACTCATTCCACATGCTGTGGATTTAGTCAGCTGAGTATGCTGGCGTGTGCCTATAGTCCCAGCTACTCAGGAGGCTGGGACAGGGGGACAGCTTGAGCCTAGGAGTTCCGGAGCAGCCTGAGCAACACAGCAAGACTCCTCTTAAGAGAGCGATAAGGACAGAAATTGAGATTTGCCCAAGCTGGTGTCCAGAGGGAGACCCTACAGAGCATGGGTATGATATGCACCCTAACTGAGCCCTTCAGTTTTTTTCTTAGTGCATTTGAGAAGAAATTACCATAGACTGGGTAGTTTATTAACTACATGTTGGCACACACCTGTAACCCTGGTACTCAGGCGGCTGAGCAGGAGGATCATGAGTTTGAGGCCAGTCTGGGCTACATAGTGAGTTCCAGGCCAACCTGGACTACATAGTGAGACCATCTACACATGTCTGTGTATACCTACATACATGTATGCACACACACATACACACATACTTTCTCACAGATCTGGAGGTACTGGCAGGTTCTGATTGTCTGATGAGAGCTTCTTTTCTAGCCCATACATGGCACCTTCTCTCTGTGTCCTCATGTGGTAGGAAGAGGGAGGTCACTCTGTGGCATTAATATCATTCATGAAAGTTCTCCCACATTGATCTACTCACCTTGTTGCCTGCCCTCATTTTGTACCACCTACCTGACCTACCTACATTTCCACCCTGCCCCAATTTTATTTTTGAGGACACAAGTCAGAGGTAACTGGCTGGGTCTAGGACAGCTGTCACACTGACTGCCAGACTCTTCTAACTTCATCATGGTCACAGCCAGGTGTAGTGGCATAGGATTGCCTCAGGAGGCTGGCGCAGGAGGATTGCTGCGAGTTTGAGACCAACCTGGGCTCCTTCATGAGTTCAAGGCCAGCTTGAACTGCATAGTGAGATAGCCAGAAACTGTCTCAAAAACACCTCCCCACAAAAAGCTGAAGCAAACAACAAAAAAGTGATAGTCACATCTGCATGCTAAATGACATACACACCCCAGGGCCGTCATTGACAGTTACCACTGCCAGACCCAGAAAGAACTACAAAAGCAAGAGGTGGTGGCACACCCAAATTCTGGGGAAAACCTCTGCTCATGGCCAGAAAATATGTGAATACAGTACTGCTGCCCTCTACTAGCTTCTCTCCCTCATTCCTCTTATCCTTTATGACCCCCCGTAATGGGCTGGGAAGTTGATCTGAGAGTTCACAGCCCACTTCTCCCATTCTTGGTCAAGAACAGCTCCCTTTGCTACACAATAGGTGCGTGGTCACATTAATTGGTTTCGCAATTCTTTGATGGGTTGGTTTCTACTTTGGGGGTTTGTTTTTTATTTATGTTTTTGTTTTCACAATTCTGAGAGGGAAAAAGGACCCATTCTGGAGTGAGAAATTGCTCACAACTTCCCAAAAGTTACCTCCAAAAATCAGCACATTAATGATTGGGTTTTCAGAATTCGGGAGGCAACACAGACATTCAAACCAAAGCAGTATTTATTAGGGTACTACCACCTGCTCGGTTCCTGAGATACTTGTATTGTTAGTCAAGGTTTGCTAGAGAAACAGAACCAATAGGTAAATAGGTAGGTGGAGAGATATGGAAGATTATCCTAGGAATTTGTTCACACGGTTGTAGGGGCTGAGAAGTCCCATGATCTGCCATCTGCACGCTGGAAAATCAGGAAAACCAGTGAGGGAATTCGGTCCATCCAAGTCTGAAGGTCTGAGAACCAAGGCTTAATGGTGTAAGTCCTCATCTGAGTGCAAAAAGCCCACGAAGGAGGAGCACAGATGTTCCAGGACAGGAGAAAGGGTCTCACTCACGCAGACAGCGAACTCACCTCTCCTCTGCCTGTTTCTTCTGTGCAGGCCCTTGCTGGATTGGGTGATGCCTTTCACACTGGTGAGAGCTATTTTCTTTTCTTTTTTGCCTTTTTGAGACAGGATTTCACTAAGTAGTTCAGGCTGGCTTTGAGCTCACTTTGTAGCCTACGCAGGCCTTGAACTCAAGGGATCCTCCTGCATCAGCCTCTTGAGTGCTGGGATTACAGGTGTGCATCACCACAACTGGCAAGAGCTATTTTCTTTACTCAGCCTACCTAGTATTTTCTGGAAACACCCACTTGGACACATGCAGACATAATGTCTTTCCATCTGGATGGGCAGCCCTTAGCCCAGGCAAGCTGGATCTTTGAATTGATCAACACAATTCCTAAAGAGATGCCTCTATTCTCCAACCACTGCCATCACAACTAATTAGCTTTTTCCCCTGAAAATGTTCCTCGGGGTTACCAATTCTTTCTTCTTCCTCTTCTTCTTCTGTTTGTTTGTTCATTCGTTTTTTGAGACAGGGTCTTGCTATATAGTTTGGGCCGGCCTTGAACTCACTTTGTAGCCCAGGCTGGCCTCAAACTCATGATCCTCCTGCCTCAGCCTCCCAAGTGCTGGGATTACGGGTGTGCACCACCAGACCCAGCAGGGTTAACAGTTCTGCACTCTATCTCCTCTAAGTTCTTTTAAGATTGTGATCAAAAAGTGATGCTGTACACGAGCTTCCACTGCTCCTTCTGTTTGGAGCTACAAAGAGATCTCCTAGGAGATGCAAGAGACATACAGGCCTGGTTTATTAGTCATCTCTGACCATGCCCCTTTTCACATCAAGGCCAAGAGACCATCTCTAACCTGCACTCTTTTCTTTCGAGTCATACAATCAGTAGGAAAAGGTACAGGTTTTGCAATCATTCATTTGCTTTCAAATTTTAGTAGCTGGTAACTGTAAGAGTTTTATTTATCTTTGTTTTTTTCTTCAGAAAAATAGGGATAACAAAACAGGTTGTTGTAAGGGTATAAGCCAGGAAAAGGGGCACATGCCTGAAATCCCAGCACTATAGGGTGAGGCAGAAGGATTTCAAATTCAGGTGCAACTTGAACAGTTTTGTGATTTAGCAAGTCATGTCTCACAGTAAAAAAGGTCTAGGGGTATAACTCAGTGTGAAAGCCCTAAATTTGATCCCCAGTACTAAATATATATATGGTAAGATAATATGGGATGTAGTACACAAATATTTTCTTTCTGTATAGAATTCGATTGTACAACACCAACGAGTAACTGTATCACAGGGATCACTGCTTGGTAGTCACCTGTCACAGGTATCCAGTGTCCCTAAATTTCAGTAACTATAAATGTGTCATTATCATAAATATAACCTTCCCAGTGTTACCGGAATCTCCCACCCATCTCTTACAGTGTCCTGCCATTCCATTTGTTGCCCATTTGAAAGTGTTTCAGGCTTCCTTCCATGTGCCTGAGGTTCTAGGACTCGTGAGAGACTGCTTGACACCCCTTTTCCTGTGGCCCATAAATTCAAGCCTGATCACTTTGCTTCTCACTCCCTTATGCACTCTGCCCCTCAGCTGATTCCTTTCCTTTTCTTCCATCTCCCTGTCCCTCTTTCAAACATGCCACATTCTAGCCAGGAATGGTGGCACACACCTGTAATCCCACCACTCAGGAGGCTGAGGCAGGAGGATTGTTGTGAGTTCGATGCCAGTCTTGGCTACAAAGGGAGCTCAAGACCAGCCTGAACTGCATAGTGTGACCCTGTCTCAAAAGGACAAAAACAAAAACATGCCATATTCTTCCCACCTCAAAGCTTTTGTGTTCCCCCTCCCAGGCTGGCCTCAAACACAGTGATCCTCCTACCTTAGCTTTCCAAGTGCACCAGCATGTGCCACCATACGAGGTGTACAGGTCCTAGCTTAGAAAGATCAGCTGAGTCAATCCAACCGGGGGACTAAGAAACTAAGTCTGTCAAAGGAATTCAAATAAAAATCTTTCACTTAGAACCAAGAACGGAAGGCGATAGAAAACTGCAGCAAACCATGGTGCACACCTGTAACCCCAGCACTTGAGAGGCTAAGGTAGGAGGACGGCTGCGAGTTCAAGACCAACATAGGCTATAAAGTGAGCTCAAGGCCAGTCTGAAGAGCATAGCCAGAGCCTGTCTCAAAAAGACCAAAAAAAAAAAAAAAAAAAAAGAGAAGCAGGAATGTCATGGAGAAGCCGACCTCGGTTCCTAACATCCAGTTATCCAGTCCCAGTCCTATAGCACACACCACCGCTCCCATTCCAGGAATATTATGATGTGTCCCCTTCCTTCCTATCACAGCAGGAAAAGATTCACTGTGCTGGAACTATGTCTTTAATGGCTCCCTGACATGTTCTTATCTTTTTTAAAAACGAGAGAAGACAAGAGTAGATATGTAGGTTTCCTTACATTTATTCATTTATTTTTTTTTCCGCATTTATTCATTTATTGATTTAGATATTTATTTAGTACCGGGAATCAAACTCAGGGCCTTGCACTTGCCAGGCAGGCACTTGTGCCGCTGAGCTATACCCCCAGCCCTCCTTACATTTATCTTTACAATTACATTTGAGTTACAACTGGGGCTGGGGATATAGCTCAGTGGAGTAAGCGCCTGCCTAGCAAGCGCAGGGTCCTGAGTTCAATCCCCAGTACCGCAAAAAAAAAAAAAAAAAAGAATCCTTATACATTTGAGTTACAACTAATGCTTCTACTGGTTTCCCACTGAAAACAGTGCCTTTGAAAAACAGTCAGTTGGGTATGGTGGTGCATAACCTGTAAACCCAGCATAACCTGTAAACTCTGGGAGGCTGAGGTAGGAGAACTGAATGTTCGAACTAGCATTCAGGAAGCTGAGGCAGGAGGATCATGCATGAGTTTGAGGCTATGTAATAAGTTCAAGGCCAGCCTAAACTGCAGTGAGATCTGCCTCAAAAATGAGTATTTCAGTTTCGAGTGCTCCTTACTCATCCATAGTTGTTTCTCTTTTTCCCTCCTCTCCATCTTCAAATAAGCCATCTTCTCTTATATTACATAATACATGATATAAAAATCATTCCTTATCGAACAAAGCCACTTATTGATCTAAAAATGTTTTATTTATAGAGAGTATGTACTATAACTTGCCAAATACATTTTACATGTATATCCCAGAACGCTAAAGACCCTTGACCAAGCAGAGTAAAATGTCTCCAGTTAAATTTGACATGCTTTACTTTCTACCATAAGTTATGGTTCTCCTAGGGCCAGGCATAGTGGCACTCCGGAAGGTGAGGTAGCAGGATCACAAGTTCAAGCCCAGTTTGGGCAACTTAGAAAATCCTGTCTCAAAATAAAAAAATAAAAGGGTTGGGTATATCTCAGTGTAAAGGTCCTGAGTTCTACCGCCAGTTGGAGGTGGGCGCTACTCTTTATATAATAGACACTTTGCTGAACTTTTTAATACTTTAAATAGGAATTCTACTGAATATTCAACATACACCTCCTCTGAACATATGACAGCTTTTACCTTCCTGTTTGTGTACCTGTTACTAGTTTTTACTTGCAGTAGTGGAAATTGGAACAAGAACCATCACACTGAGCTACATGCCTCGCATGTGTGTGTGTGTGTGTGTGTGTGTGTGTGTGTGTGTTGTTTTTGTATTTGCCTTTTTCATTGTTAAATTTTGAGATAGGGTCTCAATAAATCTCTAAATTGCCCCAGACTGGTCTTGAACTTGCAATCCTCCTGCTTCAGCCTCCCAGGGTGCATGGATTACTGGAATGTACCGCCTTGTCCAGTTTTTTCCTTCTTTTCTTTTTGGTACCTGGGATCGATCTCAGGACCTTGTGCTTGCCCAGCACGCACTGTGCTGCTGAGCTACATCCCTGGCCCTTGTCCAGTTTAATACTGATGGCTTTTTAAAAATTCAATGTGAAAAACTAATCTTTTACAGAGGAGTGGAATCAGCTCCAACTTAACGTAATGGTAGAGTTGGATTTCCCTAGATTATATAGTGTTTTCTATTTGTTATTCCCATTGCTCTTTTTTCTTCTTTCAGACTGAGCGATTTCTATATTCCATCTTTAAGCTATGTGTTTGAAAACTATAGAATTTGTTTTGTGATTATTGATTTTATTTTTTCAGTTTCTGAGAGAGGGCCTTGCTATGTAGTTCAGGTTGGCCCTGAACTCAGTCTAACCCAGGCTGGTTTTGAACTTGTGGCATCCTCTGCCTCAGCTTCCCGAGTGCTGGGATTACAGGCGTGCACCACCACACTCAGCCTCGATTTTAAAGGGGTATAGTTAGCTGGGCATGGTAGCTTATTGATGTAAGCACAGCATTCTGGAGCTGAGACAAGAGGACTGAAAGTTTAACTTAGTTTGAGCAATTTAATGATTTAGTGAGACTGTCTCAAAATAAACGACTGGGGATGTAGCTCCATGTAAAAGCCATGGGTACCATCCCCACCCTTGGAAGGGAGATAGCTGGGCACGGTGACACACACCTGTAATCGCAGTGTTTGGGAAACAGAGGTTGGAGGATTGCCATGAGTTTGAGGCCAGCCTGGGCTAAGCAGTGAATTCAAGGTCAGCCTGAATCATACAGGAAGACCCACTCTCAAAACAAAAACATTGAAAAAATATTCTTTTTTCTTGGTATCAGGAATCGAACTCATGACCTCAGTCTTGCCGGGCAAGTGATTATGCCACTGAGCTATATCCCCGGCCCAATATTCTTCATTTCTAAAAAATGTTATTTTATGTTAATCTGTACTGAGCTTATTAGTTTTATTTTGTTTTTTGCCTTTTTGATGCAGGGTCTCGCTATGCAGTTCAGGCTGGCCTTGAGCTCACTTTGTATCCCACGCTGGTCTCTAACTTGCAACAATCCTCCTGCCTCAGCCTCCCGAGTGCTGGGATTACAGTGTGCACCACTATGCCCGACTGGGCTTATTAGTATTAAATGAAAAAAAAAAAAAAACATTTTTTAAGCAAGGCTGAGGATTGGACAGACTCAGGGACTTATTTATACATGTTAGGTAGACACTCTACCACTGAGTTACATCCCCAGCCAAACATTTTTTTTTTTTTTTGTCTTTTTGAGACAGGGTCTCACTATGCAGTTCAGGCTGGCTTTGAGCTCACTTTGTAGCCCAGGCTGCTCTCGAACTTGCAACAATCCTCCTGCCAAGAGCTGGGATTACAGGCGTGCACCACGTCTGGCCCAACATTTTTAAGTATTAGTTTTAGTTGCTAACATGATAAATAGTGATACAACTCACGTAAATGGAAGTTCTTTGGGCCTCCATTTTTTATAATTTACTTTTTTGGCACTATTAAGGGTTAAAGCCAGGGCTCCCGCTGAGCTAAGTCACTTTTAATTATTTCATTTTTATCACTTGTTACTTTTCTAGTTTTTGGTACTAGGGATTTAATGCAGGGCCTTCTCTCTTACCTACATACCCAGCTCTCTAAAAATTTCCGCTTTGAGACAGGATCTAAGTAACTAAATCTCCCAGGCTGGACTCGAATTTTCTATTCTCCTACTTTAGTCTCTCAGCATGTTGCAATTCAGGATGTGACACCACAGCCAACTTCAGTCATTTTTAAGAAGATAAGAGGATCCTAAAGTCAACACATTTGGGAAGTGTTGGCTTATACTTTTTAGATCTTTTTTTAGATTTTTATCAAAAAAAAAAAAATCAAGTTATTCCACAAATGGTGTCACATGCCTGTAATTCCAGCACTTGGGAGGCTAAGGCAGGAGGATCACTGTCTGAAGCCAGTCTGGGCTAAATAGTGAATTTAAGGGCACCTTGCAATACATGGTAAGATCCTGTCTCAAAAAATAAAAGAAAAAAATCAATAGTTAAACTTACTGACTTGTTAAGTCAATTTATAAGTTTATATTTTGCCACCACTCTTACCAACATACAAATTGTTTTGGTTCCACTCACATCTCTCTGGATTCACCTTTCTTCTTGCAGAAGTGATGTTTTTAATTTTGAGGTGAGAATCTGTATTAAACTCTCTCATTTCTAGACACAGCTATAATTAGCATTCATTCTTGAGTGTTACCTATGTATAAAGTCCCAGATTTACATATATTTGCTTGGCATTTGAAAGACTTTACTTCCTTTTTTTCTGGCCTCTATTTTTACAATGGAAAACTGTCTGTCAGTACAACTGGCCCTTTCCAGATAGTCTTTCCTCTTGTCTTTATTCTGATGTTTTACAGTTCACAATGACGTGCCTGGTGAAGGATTTATCTTTATTCCTGCCCAGTCCTTGGGGTGTGCAACTAATCAGAAAACTTAAGACTTTATGAATTTGGAAAATTTTCACTGTTTATAAATAGTATATGTCAGGGGCTGGGGATATAGCTCAGTGGAATAAGAGCCTGCCTAGCAAGCGCAGGGTCATGAGTTTGATCCCCAGTACCGCCAAAAAAAATAAAATAATAATAATAATAATAATCAATAGTATATATTGGGCTGGGGATAGAGCTCAGTGGAATAAGTACCTGCCTAGCAAGCACAAGGTCCTGAGTTCAATCCCCAGCACCGCAAAAGTAAATAAATAAATACATAGTATATGTCATTTCCTCTCTTAGCATTAAGTTTCTCAGTATTTTTTTTCCTCAGGTTTTGTTTGTTTTGGTACTGGGAATTGAACTCATGACCTCACATTTGGCAGGCAGGCACTGTGGTGCTGAGCTGTATCTGTGGCCCTTTTACTAGTATTTTTGAATGAAAAGTTAAAGATTATCTGCTTTTTAAATCTATTTTCTTTTTATTTTTGGTACCACGAATCAAGCTCAGGACCTTGTGCTTGCCAGGCAGGTGCTGTGCCGCTGAGCTACATCCCTGGCCCTAAAAGTATATTTTCTTTTTCTTACCCCACTCCTCCAGATCTGCAGCTGCTTTCCACTGCTTCTCAAGCATACATAGCGGTTTTGGGTGTTTTTTTTTTTTTAATCTTTTGTCTTTTGGAGACAAGGTCTCACTATGCAGTTCAGGCTGGCCTTCAACTCACTATATAGCCTAGACTGGCTTCAAAATCACAGCAATCCTCCTGTTTCAACCTATACATAGTGGGGTTTTTTTTTTTTATTGTCTTTTTGAGACAGGGTCTCGCTATGCAGTTCAGGTTGGCCTTGAGCTCGTTTTGTAGGCCAGGCTGGTCTCAAACTTGTAACCATCCTCCTGCCTCAGCCTCCCGAGTGCTGGGATTACAGGTGTGTGCCATACACAGTGTTTTGTGCCTATTATTTTGATATTAACATCTTGATTCAGTCTCTAAGGCAACAGGTTATTTGCTTGCTTTTGCCCAAAAAGCCATGTTTGGGCCAGGAATGTAGCTCAGTGGCACAGCACCTGCCTGGCAAGTATGAGGGCCTGAGTTTGATTCCTGGTAGCAAAAAAGAAAACAAAGCAAAAAGCCCGTGTTTTTTCTTACCTTCATTATGTGAGGCACGGTCAATACTTACAAAGTAAGTGTCAGGCACGGTCAATACTCTTACCAGCCTGATTTCACAAACTAAAGCCAATTCCCAGTCCTGGCTTTGAACAATATCCCCAGCTCCAGTCTCCGTCACAGAGATCTCAGGGAGGGCTAGTGTAGCAGCAGAGGTAACAGTACATTCACCAGTGATCACAGACCCCAGTTAGAGCCCTCTGGTAAGCCGCACTCCCCACAGGGCTTCTCTCTCACTTAACAGTCAGTTGAATATATGGCTTTTTTCTTTAAACATGTAGTTATTGTTAGGTTATCTGAGGCAGAAGAACTGTGTTAAAGCATACATTCACATTAAAATCTCAATCAGAAATCATGTATTATTTCTACATTTTAGAAAACGAAAATGTGGGTTGGAGATGTAGCATGGCAGACTGACCTAGCAGGTAAAGGGCCCTGGGTTCAAGGAAAAATGAGACGAGAGCAGGGCAGAGGGCAGGGAGGAGAGGAAAGGAAAGGAAAGGGGAGGGAGGAGGGAGAGATGGAGGGAAGAGGGAAGGAGAAAGTGTATGTTTTTGTACCAGGAATCAAACCAGGACCTTGTGCTTGCCAGGCAGGTGCTTATACCGCCAAGCTATATCCCTGGCCCTGAGAGTGTATTTTGCAATTGGAAAAATTAAGATTTTTATATTTTTAACGTCTACTCTGTACTATGTATTTACTATTTTTTTTTAAATTTTATTTTAAAGACAAAAGAATGGAGACATATGAACCAGAAAAGCCATAACCAATACAGAAAATACAAAGTTATACAGAATATAGTAGGGAATTAGAACTGGATGTTGTATTACATAGTTATCTTCACATTAGCTAGTATTTACTATTACAGGCAAAGAAATAGCAGAGCTACAGAAGTAAAAAAAAGAAAAAGCCAGATTCTCCTAGAGAAATATGGAAAAGGCTTCAATCATTTCAACCACTTGCTAGCATTCAGTTTCTATGGGTTCCCTGGAACCAGAAGGAAAGCTGTAGAACTTTCGGTCCTAGCCAGTGAGCTTGCAAAAAGAGACCAATGATGCAATACTTGCTAGAAGGTCCTGGTTAGAATCCAATGAACGCCACTGTTCCACAGTGACGCAGAAGCAACCCTCTGGGGGTGCACAAATACTAACTTTGGCTTGTCATACACAGAAACTGAGCTGCTTTAACAGAATTGTAAGAGAGCTGGCAGCAGATGGTGAAGAATAAGCTTGTTTATGGGTTCATGGGAAACACTGTTAAAGTAAAGCAGTCCCTAATGAATTTGCTAACAAATAGGGCAAGAAAGAGCATCACCTCTCAAAACTGGAGTACGGCCGGACATGGTGGCGCATGCCTGTAATCCCAGCACTTGGGAAGCTGAGACAGGAGGATCATTGCGAGTTCGAGAACAGCCTGGGCTGCATAGCAAGACCCTGTCTCAAAAAGACCAAAACAACAAAAATTGGAGCATGACAGAGAAAGTGGGAAAGAGCCATGGACTCAGACACAAAATGCACACTACTCAGAACAGGGGGTGGGGTGTAGCTCAGTGGTGCGGCGCCTGCTTAACACACACAAGACCCTGGCTCCAGTCTTTAGCACCAAAAAGAAAGAAAAAACAAATGAATGGACTCAAATGCTGAGGACAGGAAGTAAGATCACAGCCTAAAGTTGAGCTCAGTGTGTGGGTGAAAGAAACTTAAGTGCTCTAGTCGTGGAGCTGAAATAGCAGGAACTGCACAAACATTTGGAGGACTGACTTTATTACCAACATGGGTGAAGATCCATGAAATTATATGTGAGGTATATCAACGCTATGTTCTAGTTCTTTGTTATTAACAGCAGACATTAATTTACAAATGACAGACTAGAGAAACCTGCCTGGTTCAAAAGAAACCTATTTTCAAACAGGAAGATGTATGGACATAGATTTGAGAGTTTTTGTTTGTTTTCTTTTTGAGATAGGGCCCCACTATATATAGTGCAGGCTGGATTTGAACTCACTATGTAGCCCAGGCTGGCCTGTAACTTGTGATCTTCTTCCTGCCTAAGCCTCCCAAGTGCTGGGACTTCAGACCTGCACCACCACACCCAGCTCAAGATGTAATTAAAGACAAATTCACCATTCTTTTATTTCCTATTTGTCAAAAATCGTTTTTTGCTTTCTTTGTGACAGGGTTCAACAGTGCAGTTCAGGCTGGGTTTGAACTCACTCTGTAGCCACTTGAACTCACTCTAGCATTGAACTGGCAGTAATCCTCCTGCCTCAGCCTCCCGAGTACCAGGATTACAGCTGTGTGCCACCAAGCCAGGCTTTCAAATGTCTTTTAAAATAATGTACCCTGGTTTCATGCTAGAAACCACTAATTTTCCCTCCAAAAAAATCAAAAGAAAGCCACTGTAGATTCAAATTGCCTAGTTAAGGGGCCGGGAATATAGCTCAGCACACACAAGCACCTGCCTGGCAAACCCAAGGTCCTGAGTTCAATTCCTGAAACCAAATTTCCTAGTTAAGACCACTAGATTACCAAGACAAAAACAAACACAAATCTAGGTATAACCTCAAAATGCTGGGCGTGATGGCATACCCCTGTAATTGCAGCACAGAGAGGCTAAGGCAGGAAGATTGCCATGAGTTCAAGGACAGCCTGGGTTACACAGCCAGACTTTGCTTGTCTCAAAAAAAAAAAAAAACCTCAAGAAAAGTCTCAAAACACAATTCTACTAATTTCTCCCCACCAATTCCAAAAAAAAATAAAAGTTTACAGCCTCACAAATGTTATGTCTGGACCAGAAATGATTGATTTAGGATATGCATAATCACAAAGTACTAAGTTTTGGGTAGTTAAGCTGTACTGACAAGATATTAGCTAGTTACAATGGCTGCGGGCAAGGTTAGGTCTACTGCCTAGAATGTTGGGCATGGTGGCACACACCTATAATCTCAGCACTTGGGAGGCTGAGGCAGGAAGATCGCAAGTTTGAGGCCAGCCTAAGCTAAGTAATGAGTTCAAGGACATTCTGAACCACATATAATATCCTATCTCAAAAACAATTAATAATAATGAGAATAATAATAAAAATGATAACAAAGTATTGCCTGAAAAAAATTTTTAAAACTTGTTTCCTGGAATGATTCCATTAGGGTCATAATATACTAATTCAGTCTCTTATAAACCAATTTTTTGCCAGGCATGGTGCACATCTATAATCCCAGCAGTCAAGAGGCTGAGGCAGGAGGATCATTGGAGACCTGCCTGGGCAACAAAGTGAGCTCTCGGTCAGCCTGAACTGCATAGCAAGACCCAGTTTAAAAAAAATAAATAAAATAACAAAACCCCTATTTTTTTAATCTGTAAAGAACTTTCGCTAGTACATGTTGGCAGTACATATGGTTCACATTCCTTGTGTGGAGTTGGTACATGTATGTAACATATCTTAATTCCTTTTTGCATCCCCGTCCCCCTTCCCCTCTATCTCTTGATTAATCCCCTTCTCATCTGAGAAAGATCTATTTCCCTATTTTCTATTTTTTTTTTTCGGTACTAGGGATCGAACTCAGGACCCTGCGCTTGCTAGGCAAGCGCTTATTCCACTGAGCTATATCCCCAGCTTCTATTATTTTTAAAAGGAAATTACATACCTGAATTCTTAATTTTATTTTTCATTCATCAAGTATTAATTGAGCCCCTCCTATGTAGCTGGACAATGTATTAGACAATAGATCAATTCTTAGGAAGCTTCCCATCAATCAAAATAACATTTAGCTGCATGCAATGGCACATGCCTATAATCCTAGAACTCTGGAGGCAGAGGTGGGAGGCCAGCCTGAACTACATAGCGAGACCCTGGCTCCAAAGACCAATCAATCAGTCAATCAATCAATTACATATAGCATTTAAAAAACAATAAAAAGTAATTACATGTTGTATATCAGATACTGCATTAGGTGTTATACATACATTATTTTTGTTTCATCTGGGGTGGTTTTATTTGTTTCTTTGGTTTTAGTGTTTTTGAGATAGGGTCCTGCTATGCAGTTCAGGATGGCCTTGAACTCATTCACTATGTAGCTCAGGCTGGCCTTGAACTCAAACTTTCATGGGGACCTTCCTGCTGTAGCCTTCCAAGAGCTGGGATTATAGGTGTGCACCAACATCCTGGCTTTTTGTTTTTTCATACAGGGTCTACTATGTCAGGCTGGCCTTGAATCCTCCTGCCTCAGCCTCCTGAGTGCTGGGATTACAGGCATGCACCATCATACTAAATTTCAAGTACCATTTTAAAGATGAGGAAAGAGAAAGAGAGGGAGGGAGGGAGGGAGGGAGGAAGGAGAAAGAAAAAACATTTAAAAAGATAAGTTTCTTTTAAATAGGTAAGAAATGACCTTGTAAACTGGGCCTGGTAGCACATACCTTTAATCCCAGTACCCTGGGAAGTTGAGGCGGAAGGATCCCAAGGTCAAGCCTAGCCGGGGCTATTAGGCAAGACCCTGCCTCAAAATGAAAAATAAGGAACTGGAGCTGTAGCTCAGTGCAAAATCCTTGGGTGCAATCCACAGTACCGCAAAATGAAACAAAAAAATTTTCCTGCAACTGAATGGTGGTGACAGACAGCACATGACACTGATGAACTGTATGCATTAGGTAAAGTAACTGAGTAAGGCAAAAGTAAATAAAAATGTGTAGGTAAATTCTGTTATGTATACTTTACAACTTAAAAGCATGTGCCTAAAGATATTATCAAAAAGATATTGGGCCAGGGATGTAGCTTAGCAGTACAAGCACCTGCCTGGCAAGTGCAAGGTCCTGAGTTCAATTCCTAGTCCAAAAAAGAAAAAAAAAAGATGACACTATCCAGTCAACCAATTAGTGAAAACAAAACCATTCCTATTTAAAATCTGTGATGTAAACTTGGCGTGGTGGCACACACCTGTAATCCCAGCACTCAGGAGGCAGAGGCAGGAGGATCACTGAAAGTTCCAAGCCAGTCTGCACTACAAGCTGAGTTCAAGGCCAGCCTGAACTGCATAACAAAATCCTGTCTCAAAAAAGACAAATAAATAGATAAATAAAATTTGTGATGTAGCTGGGTATGGTAGCACATGCCTATAATCCCAGCACTCAAAAGGCTGAAGCAGAAGGATCTCTGTGAGTCCAAAGCCAGCATGGGCTACATAGCAAGTCCCTGTCTCCAAACAAAAGTTCTAAAACAAGGAGAAGACATGAGTAGAGAGACAACTCCAAGGACTCTTACCCATCTGCTATCTTTACAGAATGAAATCAAGGATACACTTGAGGGAAGGGCGTGGTGGCCTACCCAACAAAATCCGTTACCCTTAGTTACGAGAATACTCCCCACCCTTACAATAGGCTGGATGAGACCTGCATTTTTCCCTGTAGGTTGATTCTCTATCCCAAATCCCCGAAGGATCCCATTCCTAAGCAGGCTTTATGGTTTCTGTTGGCCTGTTTGCCGAAAAAGGGCCTTGTGTATTTCTTTGAGTTGACTTCTCATGCTAGATGGTGGCTCCACTGCCTAAAAGACAGAGAGCAAGGACTCCAGTGATGTGCTGGGTGACCAAGAGGGCTTTAATCCACCTGTTTCTCCTACTTGGACGCTGAGGATACATGTTTGCTATGCAACATGCTTTTTTCCCTGCAGCAGACTGCTTTTCGTCCACTGTTCAAAGAGCTCCAACTCACCCTTCAAGATGCAGGGATCACCTCTACATAGGTATCTTTTTTCAACTTTAGCATAATTAGATAGAGAAATTCCCCATTTCTACCTTTATTTACAATAGGCTGGATGAGACCTGTATTTGTATACCCCTCTGGTATGGTACACTCTTTGTACACTCCTCTCCTCTGACACAGCACATTTCATATCACTAAAACCGTTTAGATCTTTCTGTCATTGCACCATACACTCCACTGAGAGCATACGCTATTTTCCCTAATTATAAAATATTTAAAACATATAGCACATCCACATAGCCACGGCTTAGCATTAGCATTCTGTCGTATTTGTGATAGATCTTTTAAGAAAAACAAAAAACATAAACCAGACATGGAGACATGCAAATGTTAACTCCCAAACTCTGGGAGGTCGAAGCAGGAGGATTACAAATTTGAGCCTATCCTGGGCAACTTAACAATTTAGCAAGAAGCTATTTCAAAAACAAAAACAAAAACAAAAGCCGGGTATGTACCTCAAGTGAAGGCACTGGGTTCAGTGAAAGATGTAGCCTAGCATGGGGCACACACCTGTAATCCCAGCACTCAGGAGGCTGAGGCAGGATGATTATTGTGAGTTTGAGACCAGCCTGGGCTACAAAGTGAGCGCAAGGCCAGCCTGAATTGCATAGCAAAACCATCTCAAAAAGGAAGGACGGTGATTTAACACACCTTTAACCTTTGCTTCAGAATTTAAATCTGTGAGCAAGAGTTCAGGTACAACAGAAAAGGGCTACGGAATGAACTCACCAGAGACTAGAGGGGAAGATCTTTCATTTCAGCTTTCCTATAATTTTTGAAATTGCTAGAACCTCTATATCCCAGTGTCACTGAACAACTAATTTGTGGTTATTTTCCTTCTAACTGAATAAAATATATAAAATCAAAAAAAAAAAAAAAAGGAAGGAAGGGAGGGAGGGAGGGCTGGGGATCTAGCTCAGCAGGACAAATGCCTGCATGGCAAGTGCAAGTTTGAGTCCCAGCACAAAAAAAAAGAGAGAGAGAGAGACAGTGAGAAAAGACAGATACAATGCCAGGTGTGATGGCACACAGCTGTAATCCCAGCACTGGGGAAGCTGAGACAGAAGAAGGATCACTGTGAGTCTAAGGCCAGCCTGGACTACACATATACAGTGAACTATATAGTGAGACTCTGTCTCAACAAAAAAACCCAGATAAAACTGAAGCACTGTAGTCTCCCTAATCATAACAAAAGTGTTTTTGTGTTGTTTGGTTTTTTGAGACAGAGACTCCCTATGTATCTAAGACTGACCTTGAACTCATTATATAGCCCAGACTGGCATGGAGCTCCCAGCAATCCTCCTGCCTCAGCCTCCCCAGTGCTGGGATTATGGGCATATGCTACATGCTCAGCAATACTTTTACTTTATTAGTACATGTTTATAGTTCATGCAGTTTACAATCATGTTGGGGAGAGGCTGAGGCAGGGGGAACCTTGGGAGTTCGAGACCAACCTGGGCTGCAAAGTGAGCTTAAGGACAGCCTGAGCTGCAATAACAAGACCCTGTCTCAAAAAAAGAAAAGATAGGGCCTGGGATATAGCTCAGTGGCACAAGCACCTGCCTGTTAAGTGCAAGGTCCTGAGTTCAATTCCAGGTATCAAAAACCAAACATCTCCATCAGTGTTGGGGAGTATATACTAGAGTTGTTTTTTTTTTTAAATCTCCTTCCCTCCCTCACCTCCTCCCAAATGTAACTCCTACCCTTGTTTTGGTATTTACTATTCCTATGCGGCCTTCATATTTTTATAATATGTACAGATGTATGCATAAAAACTATCATTTCATGTTTTACATTATTTGTCATCATATTATACACTTTCTTGCAACTTGCTTTTGTCACTGTTGATATTTGTCCAAGTGATACATGTAATACATTCTGTTCATTTTACTTACTTTTCTGTATTTACTGCTATACATATCTATCAACATTTAGGTTTTAAGTCAGTGAAGATGGTTATTAGAAGTTGACAAATTAAAAAGAACCAGTGTCCCAAACATGGTGTCAGCACCATATCTACTCATAAACTGGTATGACAGATGACTGTCACGTCATTCAAGCACACAGTTATGCCTTCGTTACCGTGTAGCTAGAGTTAGAGGCATGAAACTTTTGTTTGACCCAAACTGAGTTTTAAAGAGTGACATCCACCACATTGGCTTTTTTTTGAAGGGTTGTTTTGTCTTTTGAGACATGGTCTCAATATATAGTTATATACAGGCTGGCACTAAACTCGGTGCTAGTCCTCCCTCCCCTCCTCAGTGCTGGAATTACAGGCTTGTGCCACTACACCTGCTAAGCTGTAATACTTAAAAAAAAATCAGGGGTCAGGAGATTCTGGGTTCCTGGGTTCCTATCACTGCAATTTCTTTTAACTTTATACAAAAATAATACTATGACATGAACAAACTCCAGGACACATAACACATTATATACTTTGGGACAGTCTCCCTGTGTAGTGCAGGCCAGCCTCAAACTCAGTGATCCTCTTGCCTCAGCCTCCCCAGTGCTGGGATTACAGTCATATAGCCCCACAGTCAGCTATTTCCCTTTACGTCTCATCAATACTTGCTGATTGAGAAAGTGGAGTCTGAAGTACATTATGCCAATACCCCAATATGATCAATGCCCTAAAATTCATAGAGATGAACCTACTCATTGTAACACTGACTACCCAGTAGGTCTCAAGGACTTTAAATCCCTAGAGCAATAAACTTAGGTCACCTGTTAAGACTCAAAATCATGATTTTCTAAAATTTTATTTTTGTAATCTCAATTCTTAGGAAATTATGTTGCCTGAAATATGCTCTAGGAAATTCTGATACTGAACACAATTCTTGCATTTATTCACATTTATAACCTGAAGCTGGGCATGGTGGCACACGCCTATAATTTCAACACTCAGGAGGCTGAGGCAGGAGGATCTTGTGAGTTGAGGCCAGCCTGGGCTACAAAGTGAGTTCAAGGCCAACCTACACTGCATAGGGAGACCCTGTCACAAAAAAAACGACACACACACTTTATTTTTTAGTAGCAGGAATTGACCTCAGGACCTTGCGTTTGCCAGGTAGGCAACTTATGCCACTGAGCTAAATTCCCAGGCCTCACACACACAATTTATAACTTATAATAACGATCATGAGCCGGGCGTGGTGGTGCATGCCTGTAATTCCAGCACTCAGGAGGCTGAGGCAGGAGGATTGTTGCGAGTTCAAGACCAGCCTGGGCTACAAAATGAGCTCAAGGCCAGTCTGAACTACATAGTGAGACGCTGTCTCAAAAAGACAAAAAAATAAAAAATAAAAAAAATAACCATCATGGCTGAACCACCACGGCTAGTTTAAATATACCAGAATACTCACAAGCTTGTTCCCCCATATACTGCCACTGGATGGCTCTTTTCATTACCAAACCTGTTGGACTACCTAGTTTCCTCCTGTTGAAATAAATTCCCACAATTCCACTTCCACCTGAGAAATCTCACACTAGTACAACTGGCCTGCAAGTGTTTGGCCCATACAGTTTAGTTTCATTTTATTCATTCACCTTTTCTGAGATAGGCCTTCAACTCACTATACCCCAGGTTGGCCTTTCACTTCTGCAGCAAACCTCCAAACTCCCGAGTGCCGGCATGTGCACCATCACACCCAGCAGGTTTTAATTCTTTTAAAAAACAGAGCTATCTGTGAAACTGCAAGACATCTTTGTTGGAGAAATTAAGCATGGCAACCCTGGCCAAACAGCAAGTATGTCATGCGCTTCACTTACATGAGTTGTGGGTTTACCAGTGTCCAATTGGCCTGCTGCATTCTTTTCGATAACTGTCTGGTTCTTGCAGACATTTTAGTTTACAATCCAAACTAGGGTTTTGTTTTGTTCTGTTCTGTCTTGTTTATGTTGTGTGGTTGTTTTTGAGACAGTCTATATAGTCCAGGCTGGCCTTAAACTGATGGCAATCCTGCCCCTGTCTCTCAACTGCTGGGTTTACAGGTATATGCCACCATACCCAGCTAGAGCTATCTTTCATCAAACAGAAAAAAACTAATTTTTGCAACCACCTCAAAGCAAAAAAAAAAAAAAAAAAAAAAAAAATCACTTCTCAAAAATCTTTTTATTACTTAAAAAATTTTGTTTTTAACAGAACTGGTCTGAGACTTTGGTTTGTTGTTTTGTCTTTTGAGACAAGGTTTCACTATGCAGTTTAAGTGAGGCTTGAACTCACTTTGTAGCCTAGGCTGGTCTTGAAACTCCTGCCTCAGCTTCCCAAGTGCTGCAATCACAGGCTTGTTACCACAACCAGCCTGAGACCTTTGCTATTAAAAAAGAGTTTCTCTTCTTTACAGACATACCACCCTAAATGCACCCAATCTATCCTGAAAAGGGTTTTTCTTGCATCTCAGTATTTGTTCTAAAGATTCTGTTGAAAAGGTGGCAGTGCCTATAATCCCAGCATTTAGTAGACTTGAGGCGGGAGGATCATAAATCTCCTGATTCGGAGTTGAACAATTATTGTCTAAGTGTCATGCAGTTATTATGTTTTAGGAATGTCATGCAGAAGACACAGACCTTGCTTATTATAGCAGAGTGCAGTACAGGCGACAGATGGTCAAAGTACCTAGTGCAACGAAAGCACACACAAAGGTTTTCACAGAGGCTTAGGGATTTATAAGAGGAAACTGTAAACCAATTCAGTGGCATGTGTAAGAAAGTTACTCAAATCAACGTATTAAGGTGAGAAGAGGGTGTTCATGCTGAAAGAATTGAATTTAAAATGAATATACCAATGAGACAAGGCAAAAAGTGAAGCTGTAACGATAATCAGTCGGTTGGGCCTGGTGGCACACAAAAGCAGCAGGAGCCCAAGTATGAACCGAGCATGAACAATGTAAACTTAGTGAGACCCTATTTCAAAAAAGAGCTGGGCTCAGGTGGCTGAAGCAGGATTGCCCCAAGTTTGAGGCCAGCCTGGGATACATACGGAGACCCTGTCTCAACCCTTGAAAAAGCTGGGGATGCAGCTTCGAATAAAAGCTCTGGGGTAAATCCCCAGTACACCCCACAAAAAGGAGGTAGGTAAAAACTAAACTGTCACCTCTTATGCCACTTCAAATTTTAAAAGAAATTATTGAGAAAGCCAGGTTAATTGAGAAAGCCATGCTTGTAATCCCAGGACTGAGGGGTGGGCAAAGCAGGAGGATCCCAAGATCAAGTCCTAGTGGGCAACCTAAAGGAAATAAAAGGGCTGAGGCTGCAGCTCAGGGAATTCCATCGCCACTTTGGGGGGGCGGGGCGGGCGAAGAATCTTAAGTACAAATGGAACCGAGACCACTAAAGTGAGGTGAAGCAGGACCTCATGGGATTGTACAGCCCAGTATAGATTAAAAAGAGACACTACCTAGCCAGGCCTGGTTGTGCACTCCTGTAATCCCAACACTTTGGGAGGCAGAAGGAGCACCGCTGCGAGTTCCAGGCCAGCCTGAACTACACAGTGAAACCTTCAGTCACTCAACAAAACACTACCTAGTCCTGTGTCGTCACAACAGATTATAGATGCAGTCTACACAAGAGCCTTGGCTTCTGCTGTCTTCCTTAAGTTAAAAAGCAACATCATCAGGAAAATGTATGGCGGCAGGATAGTGACGAAGAGGGAACGCCAGACTGGGAAGTCAGGGGGGAACTGAAGGTGAACTGTGTATTCTTACACAAAATTGCTTCGCTGTATCCTACAAATGACGTGTGGGGTACTAAGCACATTCATGGTTTTTCATTACCCAGCTACAATGCATTACACACCAGAGGGATCAACTAGCCAGACCATGATAGCCACCGCCTTCAGCAAAAGGCATCCCCAAGAGCAACACTCATCTGCACACCAATGAATGCATACTTGCTATGCAGTTAACCTCAGGCTTGCCAGGCATGCCCTATGCCACTGTGCTAAATTCCCAGCCCAATGCTTTTCAGTATTTTTTTTAAGCAGAGTGTCACCCTGTCACCAGGCTGACTTTGAACTCACCAATCCTCCTGCCTCGGCCTGCTAAATGCTAGGATTACAGGCATATGACAGAACTGGTAAGAAATAGGTATCTACCACTAAACCGCCAATATTTTCTACTTTTCTAGAGCTCTTTGTTCTAGCTTTTACATTTAGGTTTAAGGTGTTTTTTTTGTGAGTAGTACTGAGAATCAAATCCAGGATATGCCACTAAACTACATTCTCAGAACATCATTTTTAAGACATGATCTCATTTATCTGTCCAGGCTGCCTCAGCACATGTGACATTACTGCCTGATGAGGGCTGGGTTTATAGAGGCAGATGCCACAGACACCCTACTACTCAAAATTTTGAGCATCTGCCACATTACCATACGAAGTAACTCAATGAAGCAGAAGAGAAATAGGAAGCCAGAGAGGTGATTTATAAACAATGGCTCAATCTAAGTAATGAGCTCAAGGTTCTACAAACCCCAGGGACAAATGATCTCGATGAGCAGCACATTCACATGCAACAAATGTGAGGAACGGTCTCCTTTTTTAAGAATGTTTAAGCAGGTGTGGACACGTTTGTCACACACACACACACACACACTGCAGTAAGCTTCTGTGAAGAATTCATAGTTTGTTACTATTTAACAAGTTACACTGGGCATGGTGGTGCACACTTAATCCCAGTACTGTGTGTACAGGTGGGGGGACCTGAGTCAGGAGGGTAACAAATTTCAGTACTGCATGGATAGTGGACAATTTAACAAGAACTTGCTTCAGAACAAAAGACCTGAAGATGTGGCTTAATGAGAACACCCTAGGTTAAATCCCCAGTACTGCAAACAGAATCAAACAGCCAAATTTTTTGAAGACAGGGTCTCACTATGTAGTTCCGGCTAGCCTTGAACTCAACAATCCTCTGTCCTCCCAAATACTAGAATTGCAGGAATGTACCTACAACTAACACAAAGGTTTCTGAGGAAAGAAATGTCCTATAATTTGGAAGAAATGGCACAAAAAATCAAGGTATTTACAACTTGCAAAGTGACAGAGAAAATAAAGGAATAAAGAGCTTCAAAAACATTTATATAGGCTTCAAGAACAAGATTAAAATTTCAATTTGACCTATTCAACAACAGGCAGGTTGAAGGTTTCCAAATCCCACTGTCACATGACCAGGATCAGCCATGAAACAGTGACATAGACTAGGCACAACCATCACAGTCCAGAAACCACACATCATCAATGTTGTATTACATTACCATGATAGAATCAAAAAGGACTTCAACTTCTAATAGAAATGTGTTGCTAGCCGGGTGTGGTGGCGGGTGCCTGTAATCCCAGCACTCAGGAGGCTGAGGCAGGAGGATCACTGAGTTCAAGGCCTGCCTGGGCTACAAAGTGGGTTCAAGAGCAGCCTGAGCTGCATAGTGAAACTCTGTCTCAAAAAAAAAAAAAAAAAAAAAGCTGGCGCTCCAATGGTGTAATCGGTTAGCACGCGGCACTTACAGAGAAACGTGTTACCAATGATGAGGCCCTTTGCACTGTGGCCTCAAATGACCCCAACCTTTTTTAAGAGTGCATTTCAGCTCACACCACCCCTTTACAGCTTCCTTTCATATACCTCTAATACGGTCTCTGGCCCACTATTATAACCCTAATAATCCTTCCAGACCTACTTCGAGTCACTTTCTGACACAAAAGCACCAAAAATAACCTTTCTCCAACTCCTCTGGAGGCAACTTTCCACTTTAGTACAGATTTGTCCTTCTTAAATTCATGAGATTAAGTCTTTGTTTCCCCTCTCCCCCGATTTACTAGCTCTCCAACCCTCCACCCCTGCAGTACTGAGGAATAAAGCCAGGAGCCTGCTAACTGTATCAACTACCTACTAACTGTATCTCCAGGCCCTTTACAATTTTGATAAAGGTTCTCACTTATCCAGCTGGCCTCAAACTGTCAACCGTCCTGCCTCAGTCTCCCAAATGACTGGTACAGGAGGGTGCCACAAAGCCTAAGCTATAAGGGATTTAGTATGGATTTTTAATCACAAACCATGTGCTACTCACCATCTTCAAGTCCTTCAAAGATGTCCATTTCAATAAAATTCAAACATTTGCCACATTCGTATCTTTTACGTTTTTTTTCCCCAGAGACGGTCTTGCTGCGCAGTTGAGGCTGGCCTTGAACTCACTGTGTAGCACAGGCTATCTCTGGTGCGACTACAGGCATGCACCACCACGCCCCGCTTCTGACTTTTTCATGATTAGACATGCACCACCACACCCAGCTTCAGTCCTTTTTCATCACAGGCACACCACACCCAGCTTGTCTTTTTCATACACACACATCCTCATACACACATTCAGACCTCTTTCTCCCTCTTCTAAGAAGACTCTTTGCCTCTACCATTTATTCTATGGTTCCTGCACCCACTATTCTTTCTGGTATACCATTGCCAAACTAAGACTTTACAAGCTAGCTTCTAAAATCAATTCTAGTGGTCCTCTTCTAAGGCACTTCCTCTCCTCTATCTGCACACAGGACTGTAACCAAGTACCTATTTACTAAGTAGTACTTTTACATTTTCAACTTACCCTCTGCCCCCACCACTTCCACTGACTTGACAAGGTTACCTCAACTGTTTACTATGCCAGGTTATTTTGTTTGTTTGTTTGGTCTTTTTGAGACAGGGTCTGGCTCTGCAGTTCAGGCTGGCCTTGTTCTCACTTTGAGGCCCAGGCTGCTATGTCAGTTCTTTCATGTAAACATAGAGAAAATATTCAGAGCACTTACAAGGGCCAGGACAACCTAAATTTTATGTATTGTCACAAACCTAGGAAACTTACCATTTGATAGTAACTTTTGCTAAAGGTTATATAATAAATGATACAAATACAGATTTGATTCCAAGCTGTATACTATGGCTCAATTTACTTCAATAAGCACTGTATCCTATATGCCACATACCTAAATGTGCGTTTACTCCTTAAATACTTTTTCCTACAGACTACAGTCAATAAAAGTAACTGCTTATAGTTAGGTGACCAGGGCACACCAAAAATGTTCAGGATATCAGTCTTTTCTCAATATAAACTGTTCTGGGTGCAAATAAAAGCTCAGACAAGTAATATAAATAACAAATTACTTTATTCATCTTTGTAGATAACAGGCACTCAAACATTAATGCATGATGGATAGTCCACCCTTTCCTCCTAAAAAAGAGGCTGACTTTTAATAATGTACAAAGCAAAACTTATTCTCAGGTAAGAAACTAAAAATCACTGCATAATCAAAGTACTATTTTCCAAATGGTAGTTTTAGCTTACTTAGAAGCCTAGTAAACATCTATAGGGCACTGCAAAATTAAAAAATTTCAATGGCTCTCCTGAGTTCTAAGCTAATTATTGTATGACTCCATGAAGAAAACTTCTCACCCCAAAACCTACTGGTAGACAGACATTAAACTTAAAACACCATAAATGTGGTTTCCTTGTTTCTTTTGCAAAAGCTTCCAGTTATTTTATCAAGTGACATGTCAAAGTGACGGGTTGTACTAACATTACTTATGTAAGAAAAAAACTTCCACAAAATCCATGTATTAGTTTTACTGTTGATAAAACTTAAAAACTAGTATTAAAGCCTTTATCAAACTCATCTAGTTTTATAAAAATGCTTTTAGCCAAGATTTCTGGGTAGCCAGCCCTTTCAAATCAAGACTTCTGGACCAGCTATTTATCCTCCCCTGTGCGCTTTAAGGTCCTTCTTACAACCACATCCCTCAAATGACTTCCTTTTCACTGCCTTTCTTCACAGAACAAAAGCCTAGAATAAAGCCTAGAGACTAAATTAAGAGACACGCTCCCACTTCCCTAACAATCTTTTTTTTCCTCTTTTCCTACTCTCTGGGATCTTACTTCATTTTCATAAAATAGATGCTACACTGGCTTGATTTTAAAAAAGGGGAGTCCCGCTTCTCATAGATACTCATTTTTCATGGCCACAGCAAGTAAAAACTTTTCATCTCCTTTTCTCCCTTAAAAGCACAGCCTCTATGCAAATCAAGAATGGCTTATTACCATTTTACAATTATGGTTATACTAACTCCTATAATATTCCATAAAAAGCATGGTGAGTTTTTCTATTTTGATTAGCTGCCTACTGTCACTTTTACCTGGAGCGGAAAAACCTAAGACTTAAGTAAACTTAAAAGTTATTACTGGGTTTTTTAAAAGGACATTTAAGTAAATCTTCTTGATATTTTCTTTTGACAGCCACTTATTTCTACCCTGCAAAAAGCTCGAAATATAAAATTAGTATTTAAAATACCACACAAAACTTTCAAAAAAAAAAAAAAACCAGACAAATGAGTAAAGTACACTTCACTTTAATCACTGCACACACAACTGTGAAAAATGTTAAGACATATACTTTTAAGTCCCAAAGGAGATTTAAGAATTCTTAACTTCTAAATATTAAAGTACGGAAATATGACTACTTATTCCACTACATGCATTTAAAATTACATACTTACCAGATTTTCAGTCTGCTTTTCCCTGCTAGGCAAAGACATCATTCCTTAGAAATTTACTTTCCTTTAAATCTTAAGACACAAATTGAGGGTTCATACTTTTGAGTGCTTATCTAGAAGAATAGATTACTATATCACATACTTATCAATTTCATATTTATTTAGAAAATGATGACTGCTCAAACTAAAAAGCAAGAGAGTTCACTGATTCACAAAGATTAAGCAGCAAACAATGTGAAAACACCCTCAAACTTCTGACATCATTTGGAATGTGGCTAAAAACCAAAGGAAAAGAAATCCTTGTGTTACACAGGTTAAGGGTGAAACAGGACAGGGCATAAATTATATACATTGAAAGGTGTATTTTTACTGGAATATACAAGTCCCAGAAACTAGTATCTCTAATCAGACTTCCAGTAGTTTATGAAATAATACACTTGAAAACTTTAACCCTCAAAGAGAAGTTTATCATCAATTGTTCTGTATGACCAACTTTGATGAACCCTTTCTCCTTTCCAACTCAGTTACTCATAAATCACTCCAATGATAGCTTTAACAAGAACAGAAACAAGTTCTGGTATTTTAAATTATGTGAGAATCAACAGCAGTGAGAAACAGCGCCTGTCTGGGAAGCTCGAGGTCCTGAGTTCGATTCCCAATACAATAAAAAAAACAAAGCAATGAAAGACTGGTTATCAACTAAAAAGAAAATCTTAAGAGTCTGTATGTATATTGCTTCTCAGCCTTTTGGCTAAGATCAAGTGAAGAGTCTGTATGTATATATTACTAAGTGAAGGTCAGAAAAAAAGTAAACCAGAAGTAGAGGAAACCTGTGGCCGGAGAGTAACCATCAGTTTTATTCCTAAGCAAATAACACCCAAAGAGATGTAGAAATTTCAGATTGCTCACCTCTTCGATCAGTCCAATTTCACTTAATTTTAAAAGGTTAAAATGACATTACACAGAAGTATTTATAATATAGTACTCACCAGAAAAGCAGCTTTAAAGAGATGGTTTTAAGGAAAACCATTTCCATGGTATCTACACCAGCTCTTATACAGATTAAACTGTGAAAGGCAATGAAACTTAAGCCCTTGGGCAATTTTATAATAAAACAAGAGGATAGCTTATAAAATAGTTTATTTTCAGTTGACAAATCTAGTTTTTTTAAAAAAAAACTTAACACATGACTTCCAGATAAAATGATCATCTATTCTCAGAATGGCTCATCACTATCCAGTTTAAGAGTACATACAATGAACTGCTTTCATGGCTAGACCATCTCAAACTGAACATAATGCTTAAGGTGAAGAGGAGGAACCCATAAAGTGCAGTGTCAATGCTATTGGATCTGAAGGGATACTTCAGGCTTATAAAAAGCTGCAGACTTTATTCCTCCCTCTTCAGTGTTTTCAGGTTTTATCAACATAAAAGCATTTTAGGGGCTGGGGATATAGCTCAGTGGACTAAGCATCTGCCTGGCAAGCACAGGGTTCCGAGTTTGATCCCCAGTACTGCCCCCCCAAAAAAGGCATTTATACACACACACACACACACACACACACACACAGGGGGTTTTCTGAGACAGGGTCTCAGTATGCAGTTCAGGCTGGCCTTGAGCGCACTTTGTAGCTAAGGATGGTCTCGAACTCATGACAATCCTCCTGCCTCAGTCTTCCAAGTACTAGGATTACAGGTGTGCGCCACCACGGCCAGGTAAAGGCATAATATTGAAGGGTTAAAGGAAATCTCTCGAGAGTGGCTTAAACAACGAACTCTG
Organism: Dinomys branickii; assembly: GCA_004027595.1. Taxonomy (NCBI): domain Eukaryota; kingdom Metazoa; phylum Chordata; class Mammalia; order Rodentia; family Dinomyidae; genus Dinomys; species Dinomys branickii. The sequence goes on along the minus strand of PVLD010000346.1, from coordinate 180,176 downwards.
CTATAATGAAATAAATGGTAATAAAGTAACATCTTTCAAAACCCCACTGCCCTTCCAAAAGAACTGAGAGATCTTTCTAGATTTCCTGACAGGTAGTCAGCTGTCATTTCATCGTAAAATGGTCTGCTATTCTTGTTTCAAGGTAAAATGAACACACAGGGGTCCATCAACAGTAACAGGTTATACTTCATAAAGAAGAACAAAAAAGTCATCATTTACATGTGTTACTAAAAGCATTTAAAATCAAGCAGTATAAAAATATTCTAGCTTATAATTTATCACTGTTAGAAGTGAGGAAACTTACTTTTCTTAGGTTGATTCATACTGTAAAGTTAAAAAGTGAATGAATGAGAACTACTACTGGATAGGTTTAAGTCAAAGACCCTGGACCCAAAGTCCTAGACTCCTTATTGTACACCAAGGGCAAAACCAATGGAAGCTTTCACTCTTCCCTTTATGTACCACTTATCTACTTAGGTACAAGGTAATAAATATCAAACCATTATTACAACTGAAGTTAGCAAACCTAGAAGTACTTTGCCCCAAGTATTGAGTGTTTGAGAGTGTCCAATGGATCTGTTACACTCACATTAAAGTAACTGCACCGCTTTCTTCTTTGTGTGGGTTATATGGATATGTTTGAGAAAAATAGGAACATCAGGTACTTACAGATTAAACTAACCTGTACTGGCAGGGCTGTGGGGTTTTTCTTCTCTACCAGTAAGTAGCAAATGCTGAAATTCTGCTGCTAGTTAACAAAAACACAAATTGTATTAAACTGAGGAGCTCAATCCATAGTTTAAAATAGTCAATGTGCATTTAATTTCCTCAGAGTCTGATAGTAATACACTTGAAAATATTTCCTAAGTTTAACAGAAGTTATGTTACATTGACTATTAAATTTAGAGGTACTTCATGAGAATGAGCTAGTAACTTGAATCTCTCTTGGACATGCCTCAATTTTAACACACAATTCTTATGTGAACTGTGCTGGAAATAATTGGTTACACTAAAAAAAGAGATGGTGTACATGTTAATGTCTTTTCTAAATTTAGTATGTAAATACACTGCTACAGAGGCAATCTTCACAGCTTTTCATTCAACTTTTATAAAACTTAAGATTTTTAATTTTAAAAACGTGAAGAACAAGTTCTATTACTTCTTAAATTACCAAGTTTGTTTCGGTAATGGGAGCTTAGTTTAATGAACGGATGACCCACATTTCTGATTCAAACTTGTAAAATTTTAACTCTTCCTTTCAGAAGTTGAGCAGCCTGGAAAATAATATTGGAAAAAAAAAAATTTCCCCCTGTAGTAGTGGGAAGCAAACCCAGGCCTTTGCACTGAGCAACATTCCTATCCATCCCCTCCTTTTCTATCTTCAGATAAGGTCTTGCTCAGTTGCGCAGGTAGGTTGGAGAATGGTAACCTTACAAGCTTGTGCCACTACATCTGTATTATACTGCAACTTTTGTTAATAACACTTTTGGATGATTTAGAAATAAAATGTTAATATCGACAATATGAATAGTGCAAAAAGTTAAAACCCAAATACCAGCAACACTAAGTTTCACTACAGTTAAAGTTTTTATAAACACTATATAAACTGTCTCTTTCCAAACAATTACCATTGGTTTATGTATAGTAAATTGGGCAAAGTCTTCGTTTTTCTCTTCTTGGTAAGGATTTAATCCAGGGCCTTGCCCATCTACCAGCAAGGTACACGCGTTTCATTCTTGATTTTTACCCAAATTTGGCATCAATAAATTTGATTATCAATTCCTCAAATGTAACCAAGGGTGAAGACAGATTCTCTAACCATAGCAACAGCTAAAAACAAATACCCGCAAATGCTGATAAAGAACTTCACTTTTTTGTCTTTTTTGAGACAGGGTCTTGCTATGCAGTTCAGGCTGGCCTTGAGCTTACTTTGTAGCCCAGGCTGGCCTCAAACTAGCAATGATCCTCCTGTGTCAGCCTCCTGAGTACTGGGATTATAGGCATGTAACACCACACCCAGCTCATTGTTCACTGTTTTTTGTTTTTTTGGGTTTTTTTTCTTTTTTCCACTGGGGATTGAACTCAGGACCTTGCGCTTGCCAGGCAGGCCACTGAGCTAAATCCCCAGCCCTCACTTAACCTTTCTATAAACATAATGTAATACCTGATGAAACAAGGAGCACACAAAAAAAGTGCGCTATCATATTAGACAATGTTGCACTATTAAAATAGAGTGTATATAGTAATTAAGACGCAAGTACCTCTTCTGTAGTTAATTCCATCAAAAAGAATAGGAAACAAATCCTTATGTACCTACTAAAGAACCTAACCATGCAAGTTATCTATCAAATGAGCCAGTCTGACTTATTAGTGCTCAATTTGCTTCAAACAGAAAATAGTGGGCTAGGGATATAGCTCAGCCGCGCAAGCACCTGCCTACAGTGTGCAAGGTCCTAAATTCAATCCCCAGCATCATCCCCAAAAAAGAAAACAGTTCAAATGAATTACAGTGAAGACCTCTTTAAAGAGGCTGCAAAATTTCTCCTTAACACTACACGTCTACATTCTCCTGAGTATAATACATTTCACCATGAAAATGCAAGACATTAACTGGACACATTTTTTAAAAATGAAAAGCTCTTATCTTTTAGGACCAAATATTATATAAGAATATACACGACTGAGAATACAGCTAAGCGGCATAAGCGCTTGCCTGGCAAGCCTAAGGTCTTAAAAAAAAAAAAAAAAAAAAAAAAAAAAAAAAAAAAAAAAAAAAAAAAAAAAAAAAAAAAAAAAAAAAAAAAAAAAAAAAAAAAA